>LOJH01013400.1:3478-13643 GCA_001685095.1 Ellobius talpinus
CTGGTGGGCAGGTGTACATGCAGATAAAACATTGTATACATAATAAATAAATCTAAAAAAAAGAATTTAGCTCCCAATCTATGTTTACTTTTATTAGAAACTTAGCCTAAAATTGACAGTGATCCTTAAAGTTTAAAAATTGTCTGTAGTGATCTGACTTTATCTTTTAATTCCCCCATTCTCAACTAAAGAGCTTCTCTCTGCCATTGGGTCCAGTGTGTTTCTGATGCAGTGAGTACATGAGGTGGGAGAGAAGTTGCTGGATACCTGTCCTTGGTAGCTGTGCAGGGAAGGGGATCTATTATCAAGAAGATCTGAGAAACAAGAACGTGTGAAATAGCTGGTTTTACACTGCATAGGTAGCTCTTATGTGCTAGTTATCAAGTACTGAAGACATTCAGTTTCATTCACTGAAAGATTTATTTAAAGGAAAGAAATCCTTTAGTCTTTTATTTCTAGCTGTCAAAAAATGAATAAATACAACTACATCAAAAACTAGAAGAAAGGGAAAAGAGGGAAGGAGGGAGAGAACGGTGGGGAAAGGAGCGGTGACACCATGATAAGCTAGCTGCAGGGCAGGACACGCGCATTGTGCTCTGCTGGCCCTTCACTCACCCTGGCTGCACTGCTTCCTCAGCACAGTTACAAAGATTAGAAGACGATAGCTTGGAAACTGGGGCGTTGTTAAACTAAAACTCATGTGCGGAAGTTGGACCTTGGCGAGTGGTTTGCTCTCTGTACAGAAATTAGTCTAGCTAAAAAGAAATAGGCTGGGCTCAGCGTTGCCTCTAGCCTTTGAAGACAGGCACCAAAACCACACCTTCGTTTCCCCTCCTGCAGGTCCCTCTGGTGTCTAGGCTCTTTCACTCTCCAGCTCACATCTGCCAGGAAGAGGCTGGAAATGGTATCAGTGTCAAAGTTGCACTGAGATAAGTTCAAACTTCTGTGGTATTTAAAATTCTAGAAACATTAGAGCTCATTTTTAGTGTAACTGAGAATTGTTGATTTATGGCTTCAAAACCAACAGTATGAGATCTTCAGTGACTTCCACAGATTCTCATAGTAAAAGCAATGCTCAGTTATAATGAATGTCATTTGGAAGGAAGCCCAAGTAACAGTCTAGCTCTGCACACGTGAGTGAATACCTAATCGTATCCTCTTTGGAAAGTACTAGTTTGTTTCTGTGGTAACATGCTAACTGTGATTTGTATATTGAGGTCTTTGCTGAGATATGATACACAATTTTCAGTATCCATAGACTACAAGGGTGTAGTTGAGGGCATAATTGTTTTGTTTGTTGAAAACTTTTATTTTATTTTTAATGCCATGGTAAGGTTAAGCTTCTATCCCAAGAGTGAGACTTGAAAGGAGCTAAAGAGCACAAGTGTTCCCACAGTGCCCACCTGGGTGGACAGTGTCTGTGCAGATAGGGCTTCACTTTGGGGGCGCTCAAGCGTGCTCATAGTTGCTCTTTTTTGTTGTGTTTTAGTTTGGGGGTTTGTTTCCTTTTTGCTGTTATTGTTGTTGCTTTGTTTTTTTGAGACAAGGTCTCTCTACATAGATCTGACTGTCCTGAAACTTTCTATGTAGACCAGGCTGGCCTAGAACTCAGAGATCTGCCTGCCTCTGCCTCCCTGGTGCTGGGATTAAAGGCAGACGCCCACATACCCTCTGAGATTCCTTCTTGTGGGAGATGATGTCTTACAGGTGTCCCTGGCTCACTGTGTACAAAGTCAGGGAAACTGTCCTGATACCCAGCTGGGAATTGCATGGAAGACCTGCTCTAAAGGTAACCCTGAAAAATCTTGCCTGGCAGTTAGGAAAATAGGCTGACCTATTCAGGGTCAGGATTTTTCTGTAATTCCAGTATGATACCTTTGAACCTTCTGTGAAGTCCCACTCGGTGTTCTAGACTGACCTCATATTGACCCTGGTGTTCATCTCTACAAGCCCTTCTCCCCAAGAAGAGAGACAAGCCGAATGAAACAGCCAGAAACATCTGGAAGGCACTGAAGCACAGAAGCTTTCTTTAGGGGTCTCAGATACTTCAGAGCAGAAATCTAGTGTAAAAATATCTTTGAAATGTTCTTCCACATTCCTAAAAGCTGTAGAAGCTTGGTTCCATTTGGATGAATATTAACCGGATCCAAGATAAAACAGTTTCCCATCTTCCTTATAGAAAGATAGTAAAGAAGAAGCCTGAGTTATCCAGGCCTGATGGTACAAACCTGTAATCCTAGCACTCAGGAGTCTGAGGCTGGAGGACTGTGAGTTTAAGCCCAGTCTAAGCTACACAGCAAGACTCCATCTCAGAGAAGGAGGGAGGGAGGGAAGGAGAGAGGGAGGGAGAAGAAAAGCAAGAAAGGAAGAAGAAAGAAAAAAACCCACACACCTAGGATACTAAATTCAAACCTGACTACTATTTTCTAGACAAGTTATTTTACCTCTCGATGAAGCAAGAAAATCAAGCAAATTGCCAAGGAAGCATACAGCTAGGGCTCCATAGCTGCTCAATGTGTGTGCGTGTGCATTCTTGTGTGCATGTGTGTGTCTTCCTCAGTCTCTTGTCCACCTTATTTTTTGAGACAGGATCTCTCACATACCTGGAGCACGCAGATTCAGTTAAGCTGGCTAGTCAACATTCTCCAGGAATCTACCTGGTACACCTCCCCTACACTGGGATTACAGGCAAGGACCACCACACTTGCCTTTTTACATTCATGCTGGAAATACAAACTCAGGTCCTCATGCTTATACAGTAAGCATTTGCTATTAAAACACCTTCTAAAGTCCTCAAATTGCTACTTTAAACTCTAGCATGTCTTCAAGAACTGTGGGTCATCACATCTTTTTTTTTCCCCTACTAATCACCTTTTCTAAGCTTAGAGCTGACCCTTGATCCTGCCTGCTCCCAATGGCCTTGGGTCTCAGCACCCCTTGCCCCTCTCCTCAGAATGGAAACTCCCTTTCCTTCAGGACAGTTCGTGGAAGGGAAGCAAGCTGCCCTCCCACATTTTAAATAAAAGCTAAGAAAATGAATGTTACCTAAGGACTGTGATATGAAAACAGACTGAATACACAAAAAGAGGAAAGTTTAAAGAGAGCTTTATTCCACCTTCAAACACTTAAAGTGCTGTTAGGAAACTCAGAGAACCATAGACACATTGCGTTCCAGAGACCAGACATAGAGCAGATGAAGGAAATGGAAGGGTGGCAGGTGTAGCCTCTACAAAGTGAGGGTTTCTCCTCCGTACTTCAACAGAGTGTGTGGCACATGGAAGGCATGCAGCACTTCCTGATTTATTAGCAATCAGAGCTGCCAGTGCTCACTACTTCTGGCAGGAACGTGCTTCTAAACACAGTTTCTAGGAAGTTGTTCCTTTGCATGAGAGTAGAAGTTCAGTACTGAAATACACAGCTGCAAAGTTCTGTGACACTTTGTATTAATGGAAGGATTTCAGCAGAGATTCTTGGAAACAGGAATACTTCAAGGTCCTGTCCCCAAAAGACAATAAAGTTTAAAACAGGTTCTAGAGTTCACAGCCTGGTTGGGCATCCTCTAGAAGTCCAAGTTATTGGGGTAAATTATCTGCTCTCCCTATGTTTCCGTTTCCTTGTCTAAAATGAGAGTGGGGTAGTATCTTTTTCGGTTAAGTGAGTCTCCATACTATAGCAAAGCAAAAGACTGGATGGCATGCAGATTATCATGTAACTGCTCAATAAATTTCAGTTACAGTGTATTATCTGACACTCTGGCTTCTTCTAAGCATTTTTTTCAACTTTTCAGTATATTAAGGGGACAGCCTTTGCAGCATAAGTAACCTGGACTTAGTTATTTTGCTAATCAAATGACAGTCTTGGGTGATATTAACCAACTCTTTGAATCTCCTCTGAGCAAGTTTTAATGCAACAAGCAGTAGGATCTCTGGCACATAGCTGATGAAACACAGTCGCCCTGCTAATGTCTGGCAAGTAGTAGATACACAGTAAATATTTGTTTAATAAATTGATGAACTTGTCAGAGTTCTTATTATTTCCTACATTTTATTTGCTTGTTTGTGATTAGGTAATACACAGTCACATGACTTAAAATTCAAAAGGAATAAAGAGATATCTATAAAAAGACATTGCTTTCCTGCCCTCTAACCTTCTAGTTCCCTTCCCTAAAGGTAACTGGCATAACCACTTTCTCATATAGCTTTCCAGGGCTATTTTAGGCATAGACAAGCAAACATGCTTGCTTACACACACTCATTTCTCTTTTTAAACAAATAGCATCATGCACTGATCTAGGCACGATTATTGAAGTGGCTGCAAATGTGTGAGTGGGAACATGCAAGGAGGAATTAGAATAGAAGGCACTCAGAGACAGAAAAGTCAACCAGAGATTAATAGCGTTCATACACATGTAGGGTGCTGAGGACCTGGACTCATGTATGAAAGAGGTGATTAGGGAAAGAATCATGTGAAGATTCTTTTCACTTACACTAGGATAACTATCAAGACATAAAGCATTTCTACCATGTTTTAAAAAAAATACTCTCGTGTCCCTTAGCAAACTAGTCTACTTCACTGGGCTCACAGACCCACCCCTCTTCTTATTAGAGTACAGGACCTACCGACTTTGGGAGGATTTGTAAGCAGGGCTAATCACAGCATTGCTCCACGTGCTAATTCATTCAGTACTCCCATAAACTAATTGAGTAGCAAAGACAGAGAGAGATCGTGTGGCCAACATGGCACAGCTAGTAAATATCAAAGTCATAACTGTGAGACCAGGGCAACCTTTAATCAAGAAGACACTCAGGCTCCAACACAAAGACCTTGTTGCAGTTTGACAAAGGTATGTTTGGGGTGGGGGATCTTACGTTAGTATCAGAAGAACTTGTTTATAACCTTCAAGTGCTAAAAGCAACCAACTGCCTTCCTATATAGGTGCTTGTCAGTGAACAGAATTTCACTTCATTTGTTGCACACCAGCCTGGCTGCTTCTAAGAAATTATAAAATCTAGAACCACCTCTTTATGTTAAAGAACTGATGTGGTCAGGTCATTACTAAGAATGACAAGTATCTTTGCCTATCTATGGGTTCCATGTCATTCTGAAACCACAAGGAATGTGGTTAAGTCCCTTGGTCACACCCCTCAACAAAGATTTATCAGTTTCACTGTTGTCTCCAAAGAGCCTTCCTCTTGGACTAAGATCTTAATTCATAGTGATGTCCAACAATGGGCCTTCCCTACAGAATAACCTATGAGAGGAATGAATTGCATTAATGTTAAGAAATGTCCCAACATATGGAAATTCTCCTCAAGTGGAACAGTATCAGAAGGAATCCATTGAACTAAACTATAATGGAGACAAGTTCCCGTCAAAGAAGTGCTGATTTGTTATCATCTGTCCTGTGAGTGAGGGGCATGGTAGGTCACGACTGTAACTGCAGCATTTGGGAAACAGAGGCAGAAGGGTTGCTACAAGTTTAAGAATAGCCTCATCTACAGAGGGCCACCCTGCCTCATTTTTTTTCTTGTAGAGATAGAGCCTACAAAAAACAGCATAGTTAAATGTGAATAGTGGGACCAATTTTCATTCTCAAGTGGGTTTTATTAAATATAGATCTGATTTTCCCAAGCATTTCAAGTATTTTGTACCACCTGTTATTTTAGGCCAAAGTTTTCTGTTTATTTGTATTCCTGGTTAACTTTGAGATACAATGTTAATACCATTTTTAAGTTAAAAAGATACTTCCGGTCAGCACAGAATGAAAGAAAATATTAGAGTGCATGTGCAGCTGCCAGCATTTCAGTTTTGAGAGAAGTGGCCTATCTAGTCCTGTTTCTTAGCTCCAAAAATGAGGTTTTCCTGATTTCAGTTTTGAGAGAAGTGGCCTATCTAGTCCTGTTTCTTAGCTCCAAAAGTGAGGTTTTCCTGATTTCCACCCATAGTTATAACCAACCAGGTGGTAGAAGCATGAGCCCTGCTGAGCGTCTTCTCTGAGACTGGCCAGCAGCTCTGACCTCTGCCTGGGCTCTCGGGCGGCTCAGAGGAGGGCTAGTGAGCTTCTGGGGAGAGCCTGACTACCCATCCGTGAGTCCAAACGGAGCCTGGGTCACAAGAACCAGAGATGCTCAGACCGACCAGTTCTCTGCTCCTCCTTCAGAGGCTCTGGGACGACTCCTTAGGAAAAGTGAGATCCCTCTGAACCTAGTCACTGTTTAACTGAAATGCAGCCTTTAGGCTGCGGCTCAAGGGGCAACCGTCTTTACTAATACAGTTCATCCCCAAGCACAGCGTACAAGACAGTCGTCCTCATGCTTTAATGTGGTTTTACAAAATTGGGGTAAACTAGGGCTCTGGGGCCCACATCTGGAACCCTAGCCCTCTGGAGGCTGAGGTAGGGGAATCATGAGTTCAAGGCCAGCATGGGATATATAATGAGACTCTGTCTCAGAAATAAAATGAAATTAAAAAAAAATAGGGGTGGAGTGGTGGGGCAGCCTATGGTGATGGCCCAGTGTGAAAAGTGACTGAGGTAGCAATCTGATGATACACCTTTCAATGCCCAGCAGTCACTGGAGTGGACAAGCAACATAAACACCAACACGGCTCTAGCTTTAAAGAACCCAACCTTTGGGATCAAATTAGCAGGCATCCTGCACATCAGATAATTATATTATGATTCATAACAGTAACAAAATTAATTATGAAGAATCAACTAAATAATTTTATGGTTGGGGGTCACCACATGAGGAACTGTAGGTATTAAAGTGTCCCAGCATTAGGAAGGCTAAGCACCACTGCTCTAGATCGTTAGTCTATAACATTTCTGACGGAAACTGTTCAGCCAATTCTGTAGTGAAAAGATGTCAGGTATCAGTATTATTGTAATATTCCCTTTATCAAAACCCTGTAACTGAAATTTATAGGTAAGAATTTACAGTAAGCAGCAAGTACTTGGAAACTTGTCAGTTAAGGTTTCCTTTTACAGAACTTCTGCTGTGAGCTTTTTAACCCTCTACAGCTAAGAAAAAACGAAAACCCTTCGTAATTAGTTTCTAAGGAAATCATATAAAGGTCATGGTACTAACAGACTTTTAGGTTGTTATTTCCAACAGGATGGAAGCCTCCAGAGGGGCATATGTAAATAACCATAAGCATCTATTTTCTCAATTTATTTCCAAGAGCAAGAGTTAACTAAATCATTTTATAGTGACTTCATTTCCTGCTGCTCCCTCAAAACTGAGAATACAACAAATATTTGCATAGGTTTATTATTCACATTGAATCATGAATAATTCACTTTGTACAGACAGCTGGGTAAACAAGAGGTTTGGAGTTTCCTTTTCTATATTCCTTTTTCATTGGCTGGAAGGAAACTTCATTAGTACTGATTTCATACGATTTCCAGTGATACCCTGGTCTTCCTCCCACGTGGAAGAACCCCATCTTTTGTGAGTTTTTTTTCAATTTTTACTTCCTTCTCACAATCCTTAAGTTAGACCTTACCAACTTTATATTTTTATTGCAAAATAAAAATGTATTTCAGCCACTCAGTTCTACAGTCTGCAAGACAACAGAAAACATGTGTTTCCTCATTTTTCACACATTGGAGTCCTTTCACTGGATTTACTTTTACATGAATACTCTCTTAGTGGTAAGAGCAACCCCTGCAAACTCTGTCCGCATTGTCACTGCATCCTGCATCTCTGGCTGTCAGTCGTGAACAATTTCACAACCACCTGACTGCCTCCCACAAGCTGGTTCTCATTTCCCTCTGCTCCTCCCAGGTCTAGATGAGGAAGGGAAGCAAGTATTACAGAGCACTGGGTTGCCGAAGGCATTGCCACTTCTAAGCAAGAGGCAGACTTCACCAAAGGTCAAGGGTGTATCCATGACTGTGAACGTCACTAATCAAATGGTGACAGTAAACCTGTGGTTTAGGCAGGAATTATTAGGCTTTTCCGTAATTCACCGAGGACCAGATGATGGGAGTTATAGTTATCCTTGGGAAATGTCTGTTCTTTGTCCTTACCGGAAAACAACCAAGAGTTAACCCACCCACCAAAAGGTCACACATCCACCTTCAGTCTGTTTGTCGGGGACAAACATAGGTTGGTGTAAGTTAATAACACACATCACAAAATATGAATGTCATAGAAATATATAGTGAGCATGCCAGAGAAATTAATCCCAATTTGACTAAGCTAAAAATATCTTATTTAGTACAGTGTTTACCATGTGATAGATGATATAAATATTAACTCTTTAATTATAACAACCCTTTGAGATAAGTTATAGCCCTTTATTCCCACTTAGAGATAGGAAATCAAGATACAGAGAAGTTGAGTAATTAAAGTCACCGCAGGAAATGGTACAGTGAGTATTTGAGCCCGAGCAGTCTGGCTCCAAATATGTGCTTTTGATCACCATGCTCTGCATGAGAATAACACATGCTTATAGAAGAAAGCTTGGAAAAATAAGAAAAATATAAAAAAGAAACAAATTACCCATAATCCCCATCATCCACTTTAGTGTACTTCCCATGCACACACGCATGTGTGTGTAAATATTTGATTTAGTGAAGAACTATATCTGTATACACATTCTGATTTTTTCAGTTCATTATAATTTGTGACTATACTCTCACAGAAAGAGATTGATTTTACTGAATATTCATATCATTTTCTAAATAACTTACTTTGTTTCTTTGTGTGGTGTGTATGTGCATGTGTGTGTGTACAGGTATACTCACCTATGCATATCCATAACGGAGGCCAAGGTTGATGCTGGTATCTTCCTCTATTGCTCTTGTTTTTTTACACAAGGTCTCTCAATGAACCTGAACTCACAGTTTCAGAGGCCAACAAGTCCCTGGGATCTGCCTATCTCCACTACCACCCCACTGTCGAGGTTATAGACATGCTCTGCTATGCCCAGCTTTTACATTGTGACCTTTTCCTTTGAAGTATTTTGCCTCCTGAACACTTCTTTTGGCTCAGTTTCTCATTTGTGAGGTAGGGGAAAGGTCAGTGTGTCTGAAGAAAAATGTACGCTAGTCAACAGGAAACTCAAAGTCCTTGATACAGCACAGTGGCCTCAGATTGTACCTTAGTGTGGCCGTTTTCTTTCTTTTATTGGTATTGATTGCAGTGATGGTGATAACTGCTGAGGGTGGAGTCCATTTGCCTAGAAAATAAAGCTATTACTATATTACTATTGCATTAAAGAGAAGGCTCTAAGGCCAAGACTGTTAGGTCATTGCTACCCTAGATCACAGCTTTTAGCCAAGTTATATTTCATCCTGTCTAGAGCCAGAAGGCAACAGCACAAGAGAGTGCTGACCTACCCTTAGAAGCAGTAAAGGGAAACTGACTTTAAAGACCTTTTCCCTTGTTAATTGAATAACTCTTGCTAATTTATTATTACTTGTTCCATTTTGAGTGATGGTTTTCCTGTATGTCCCCGGCTTGCCTCAAACAGTCCTCCTCCTGCCTCAGATCCTTATGTGCTCGGACTACAGACATATACTGCTACTTCTGACTCTAATTAAAGAGACAAAGGGAAAAATAAAACAAACAACAACTCTCAGAAAAAGAAAAAAGCCAATGATGTCCATCTTTGGGGAAAAAGAAAAGAATGAAGGCTGCATCCCTGTGTTGCTTACCCATTCTCAGGTGGGCACATGGAGAGGCCAGGTGGGCATTCAAAGCGCTTCTCTGGGAATTACTCTCATATGCACATAAATTTCCACAGTAAGTACCTTTTGGAATTTGCATCCACTGACTTGCTCTTTCTAACTGCATGTCCAATGTTCACACTTGAATTGTGCTACCAGAAAGTCGGTGCATATTAATTACTAAGTCAAGTCTTTTTCTTCTTGGAAACTAACACTAATAGGAGCTGTATATTCTCCCTTGTCCTATTATTTGTCCCTTTAAAACACTTTTCCCACTTCCCAGTCCCTGGTACCCTGGGAGTGATGCAAGAGGAGCAATTTGGGGTTTAGATGTGGGACCAGGCAGAGAAATGAAATTTATCTTTAGCCCTAAAACTAAGGCCAAATCTTGCATGCAATGTTTTGAAAACAACCATACTTCTTTCTGTCTTTGTCTTCCCTTCTCGTGTGTGTGTGTGTGTGTGTGTGTGTGTGTGTGTGTGTGTGTGT
>LOJH01013402.1:0-20305 GCA_001685095.1 Ellobius talpinus
GGGGAGGAGGTGGAAAATTTTTTTAATAACAATAAAAAAGTGTCTAATAAAAAATTAATTGAAGAATATCTTTGTTTCTATCTTTGTTCCTCTGATTGTATATGTCACATCTGTGCAGGAGCCCACAGAGCTCAGAAGAGGAGGTCAGATCATCTGGAGATTGATTTGCACATGTTTGACAGTTGCCAGCTATCCAGTGTAGGTATTGGGAGCTAAACTCAGGGCCTCTGGAAGAGCAGCAAGTGCTCTTAATCACGGAGCTATCTCTCCAGCCCCGCTGTATTCTGTTTTCAAACAGTAAATAATGAAATGCTAACTTTCCCCCACAAGATTAACTTATAAAACTAAACAAATATAAATGAGCTTCACTAGTACTTCAAACAAATAATAATTTGGAAAAAACAAATTATTTTGTTTTTCCATTTGTCCATACGGCAATAATGGCGTTTTCAGTACCATTGACAAAATCTAAAAAACTACCCCTCAGAGGTCTAATGGTAACTCTACTACAGAATCAATGCGGTGAAGCTCACGGTTAGGAGGGTATGAGGGAGCAGTGCAATGTGACTCTGTCTGAATATACGGTTTTTCTTTCACATGGTTCTCAGTCTGGCAGCTCAGGTCTAAAGACAGCAGAATGCAAGATGTAAGTTCCCGGAAGCAGGAAAAACGGGCTCAGTCGGGTGTGAGCTTGAGAGAAAGCCAGTTGATAGTATAGGCCCCATGTCACAACCAGCTCGGTGAATGCGTTAAAGTTTTACTTTTCCTTTGCTTTTTCTTTGTAGAAATTTAAAGGCAATAACATTGTCTTTTGTGATTGAATTGCATCCACGTGTTGAGGAGGTCATTTGCAGCAGCCTTTAAAATACTCCAGCTAGGGAATGGGTTTGCTTTTCCTTGCTTTCACATTAAAGAAAGTCTTGAGAATAATAGCCACCCTTCGTGAACATTGCATATCCCTCACTCTTTTAGGATGGTATTATGCACAGTTGTGAATACTGGTGAGGTTTCCATGAAACCACAAAGTCTCCAGAACCATTTTCTATATTTATCTTTTATATAATCATTGCTAAAACGGAGCCTATACTTAGCCTTAAAAAACTTACTTTGATGTTCTTGCTTTCTCTGTCTTTACATTCTTCCCAAAATTTGTATCTAGTATACAATTTATTTCCACAGCACACGAAATTTAGTTTTGCTCCAAAAGAGGACATTTTGTAGTGCCTGTGTCAAGGATATTGTTTGGTTAATGGTGGCAGTCCAATATCTAAACACCAAGTTTGTGTAACAAATCATTTTCTGAGTCATGATGACAGATATGACTCTACTTACTCTACTTACTGGCTTGGAAGACAAAAATGTCAGCTACTTGCTTTCTGAGAATCCTGCATGAATTCCACCAATCTTCTGGACCTTCTGAATCTATAGCTTGTAAGACAAAGACTGTTCTAATTTTGTTCTAGAAGTAGAACTAGTAGGGAGTCAGAATTCAGTGGTGATGAGACACAGTGGTGATAAGGGAATAAGGATCTCTAGTGTGGTCTCCATCTATCCAGAGATGCAGTAAATGGGGCACTGGTAACTGACAACTAACTATCTCTTTGGCTGGAGTTCTAAGATCCCACTCACTTTCCATTTACTTTTTCTCTGTCAGCTACCAACATACTTTCTCAATTATAACTGATTTCTGTTGTTTATAACAATGAAGCCAAAATTGTCTAAGGACTAGAATATATACTGTAATTATTTTTAGTGCATCTAATATTAACAGTTCCTGAGGAAAATCCATTAAATTTATGCTCTAAAAATTACCAAGTAACAAGTAATGCCCCCTAAAGAAAGACTATCTTTATAATGCTTTATGAAGAAAGATATATTAATTTGAAAAGGTCACATGGACCCCATGATGGTTGGTCATGACAGGATATAGAACCAGCTTGGAAACTCACCTTTGGGCATATATGTGAGATTATTTCTAGAGACATCAAATTGAGGATAGAAGAAAACCTACCCTACACATAGGTGTCACATGCTATGGACTGTGGTTCCAGATTGAATGAAAAGGAGAAAGTAAGTAGAGAGCCAGCATTCATCTCTCTGGTTCCTGTCTGCAGATGCAATGTGACCAACTATACAATCGCTTACCCTCGCTAGAACCAAGGCATTTAGTACAGATTGGTCTCCATCATCTGAGTTATAATTTACAATTTCATTTATTTAAAATTTATTTTAAAATTGTAAATTATGCACACAAATAAATTCAAAAATTTTTAAAGGGTGAAAAAATATTTCTCTCATCCTTCCCTGTTTATTTCTGGGGGGCAATTATAACTACAAGTCTCTTTTCTTCCTATTTGTAATGCTGTACTCCAATTATACATAAGGTTATAGCATCTAGAGGGATAATATGGCTGCTTGTACATTTTGTCCTTCCCTTTATTTAGCAGTCTCTATTGTATGTATTATATATTGTGTGTCATATGTAATACATGATATATGTACATTAGAAGACTTTCTTTAATTCAAGAGAATATAAGTATAAAAATGTATCTTTTTTTCAACTAAAATACACATTTCTTGAGAGATGCACCTAATATGTAGGAACTTTGATCCTAAATAAAACAAATCTAAGGACCCGGGAAGGAACCCTTCCTCAGAAAACTTTAATATTCTTACTTCTTATACTTTTAGAGTCTGGCAGACATACACTTAACAGAATCACAAAACACTCCATTCACAAACATTGGTACTCTAAAGACTCTTACCCACATGGCTCTTTACAATAAAATGTTAGTATGTTGTGTAAGAAAAGCAAAAGAAAGAAGGACGCAAACATAACTCAAGGCTAACAATTCAAATCGTACAAGACTATTTTCCCTTGGTGAATTTTATTTCATTGAAGAACATGTAACTAAGAAAGAGGTTAAGCATTATTTTAAGAGTTTAACTAGTTTTATGACCTGTTCAACTCAGGCAAAAAATAAATCTGAGAATGATTTTTACCTTGAATAGACTGAAAATTATTAAATACCTCACACCGCTATGCAATTTGGGCAATACACACACATCAAAGCTTTGTACTGGAGACTTGCCAGTTTGTAGTTTAAAAATATGGCAAAAGGAAACTAGTTTACACTCTACTTTAGATAGAGTTTGCTCAGCTTGAGTACCCTGCCATTTAAATATTGATAAATACATTTAAATATTAAATAGAAAGTCTCTTTGATACTGCCCATAAACTAAAACAACTTGGCATGGGTTTCTGAGTTTCTGCATTCCAATGTAGTAGGAGGAGCAGGCCACATCCCACTGCCTGGCTAGCTTAACCCCCAAAATAACCATATAGAAATTGTATTAATTAAAACACTGCCAGGCCCATTATGTCTAGCCTCTTATTGGCTTACTCTCACATCTTGGTTTAACAAATTTTTAATAATCTGTATAACACCATGAGGTCATGGCTTACTGGGAAAGATTCATCATGTCTGACCTGGCAGCTTCATGATGGCTCTCTCAGCCACCTCTGGAGATTCCAACTTAACCACACCACACCCCTTGGACTTTCCATTCTCCATCTTGATGTTGGCGTACAGCACGTGGCCACATTTGTTGAATTTGTCTTTCATCATCCAGCATGAGTCTAACCAGCATCCGTCTCGGGCAGGAGAACCATGGCATCTGCCACTCCGTCCTTCTTCCCAGCATTCAGTTCGGTCTACTCTACCTAAGTTCTACCCTATCAAAAGGCCAAGGCAGTTTCTTTATTCAACCAATGAAAACAACACATAGACAGAAGGAACTCCTACACCATTTCAATGTCACTATTCTCTCCTTTGGAAATAACTGAGGAAAAAAAACTTAATGAGAAAAATTCCACATAGGGATGACCATAAAACCAGCAATAGAGTATAGATACTGCATTTGAGAACTAAAAGTTCATGAAATGTGAATTATTCTAATGTCTTGCACAAATAAATAAAAGCTCAGTAGTGTGATTCCTCAGGTTTTAGCTAATGGCTGTAAAATGAAAACAAACTATTCATAGGTGAAAACCTGCCTTCTCTTTGGGGAAGTGATTTGTTATTGCTGTCCAGGTAATGCTTTGCGCTTTACTAAAAAGAGCGCATTTAAAAACTCTATTTATTGTGTTTCCAAAGGCTAGGGTTTCTCTTTTATGTGGTGGACAAAATAGCATGCTAATGGCTGCTCGCATTTCCATGCCTTGTTTTTGAAAGTGAACTCTATTCTTACACTGAAAAATATTTCAGTTTCTTGTTGATAGAGAATGTATCTCCATCCAGTACCCAACATTTTAAGATAAAATGACTCATGTTCCTTGTGTGTCTGTGGCTTCAGGTCTGACCACTAACCATTGGAACCAACAGGGGGGATCATTCCTGGAAGAGGTTAATTGTCATTCCCAGCAGTCATGTGTTGCCTGTAGGACTTCACAAGAATTTGCTGTAGTGACTGACACTTGATTGACAAGTGACATCTTCACTAAGCCATTGGCCAGAAAGATAAATGATTTTGTTTTTGCTTCCATAGGAACTATGAAGTCCCACCATGAAAGAAAAATGTGACACTATCAAGGAACATATTTTCTGAATAATTTGTGTCTGTCCCCTCTCCTGACTAGAAGTGACCTGATTTTGTCTAACAGGGTCTTCTGAATGTGGTCAGCTGTGGTGGACAAAAAAACCTACTAGGAGATGTGTATCTTTTAATTCCAAAATTTATTTCTTGTGTACATTATAAGCTTAGAATTGGGATTGATGTGAGTTGGTTAAATATGGCAAGAATAAAGACAAGTATAAATAGACAGGAAGAGGAAAAAGAGCTATTTATTTATTTGAGAAGAAAGTGAGAACTGCTTGGTGTTAACAGAATTTTCCTTAAATCTATGTGAGTAGTATGCTATATGACAGTTGCTCCTGCTTTTTAGAAATATGCAGTAAATCACAGAATTCTTGTAACTGATTGATGGAGTTTCTTTCTTTTTTTATATGTTGTGTAAGAGACTCCACAAAAACTTGAGACAGCTTCCAAGGAAGTAGGGAGCCATGGTTGAAGTTAACACAGAAACTTCCATGAGTAAATTTCCTAAGGATGAATGATTTACCATTAATCCCCAGACCACTTTTCCTCCCACATGAACTTAGAAGACACATGTTAATTTAAGTCACTTTTGAGGTTTCAGCACCTGACTGGGGTGGTCGCTGCTACTTGGACTTCAAGGCAGCACCGGTTAATTCCCTTGCCTTCCACTTGTGTAACTGCTAGTATCCTCTGTAAATTGTTTGGACAGCCATCAAGTGACTAGGAGTCATTTTAAAAATAAATTTCCTAGTTCCTCAGGAAGTACAATACTCATCTTCACCAAAACCTTTTCAGAATAAAGGCAATTAAAAGTACAGGTTCATCTTTCCCCTAATCAGGAGAGTTCTTGTTTCCTAACTGATTCTATGCTTAGGATACCAGACATTAGATGCAAGAACAAATGATGAAGCACTCACACAAGGAGAAAGTCTAGCAGGGGAGTTCAGCTTACCTAGTGGGTCCTGCAGAACACACACTGGAGGTTCCCTTTAACCTCATCTCTTCAGTGAAAAGTCAATGAGTCAAGCTTGGTGTGTGTTATTTTCATTTCTGACACTTCAATCTTAAGAATCATCCGTGTGTGTGTGTTTGGTAAAGGTGTGAGCCGATAGAATGGTTCATAACCCAGCCTGGTACGCAAAGCTTTTCAAGTGCACGTCAACCTTCAAGTCGCCTGTCGACTCTGTTAGGAAATAACCGAGTTTTCCCGAGCAGGTGCAAAGTAGAAGAGATGCTCTGTTTTTCTCACGGGATGATCAGGGTTGCACTCCTGTGAGCCCACACAATCCACTGGGACTGGGAAGTGTAGGCAGTCAAGTGACGTGAGCGCAAGTTCTAGTTCTGCATTTGACCACAATATGTCTTGAATAGCAGAGTATCTCTAGAGTGGTCTCTCTTGAGTAGAATGTAAATGATAGTATTAATAGCATGCATAGATTGTAAGAATTAGTAGACCTGATAGCTAATAGCGTGGAAAATAATGTCTAGCTCATGGTTGTTGCACAATAAATATTTGCTGAATTAAATACTCAGGAATAGGAGAAAAAGAAGATAAGCTGTGCTTATCCCTCATCCTGTGTCTGCCCAAAGAATCTACCTGTAATTTTAACTTCTAACTTTATACCATTAATTGACCTTGGGACAACTCTGTAGAGTCCTAATGAACGCTAAAGAGCAGCAAAGAATGTGTCTGCAGAAAATAATGAAGACTCCTAAGAAGTTTTACTGGTTTCTTTTGTTTTTCATCTGCAGGCAAAGAACAGGCTTGTTTGTTTGGTTTGTTGGGGTTTTTTTAGTTTTGTTTTTTGTTTGTTTTAGAATCCCTTAAAACATATAGATAAAAAAACATCAAGGAGAATTCAAAGGACTTTGGATGGAGAAGTAAATACTTCAGAAATTGTTCTACTAGGACCAAAAGAAACTAAAGGGAAGGGAGACAACACATGTGCAATAGTGGAGGGCTGCCTACTTGGTAAGCTGTTGCTTTCATTACTCAGCGCTGAAGTTTAGGGAGGAGTCTATGTAATGCTCCCCCATTTCTACAGTAGGTAAAAAGACAGATCTTGGAGCCTATTTTCATGGAAAACAACGCAGAAGGAATAAGTAACAAAGATTACACACAAAGGAGAATGAGCTAGAGCGGCAAGTCGAACTTGAGACGTGTTGAGAGTGGCACCCACTCTCAACACAGCAGCAGATACTACAGACAATAAGAAAGCTACCTGAAGAGCTGAGACAGCTCCCACGGGTGTTTGAAAGCTAGAGTATTTGGATAATGACGCTCAGAAATGAATGGAAACATTCAGAAAGCATGCTCTGTAGAAAAACTAACACCAACTAGACTGGTAAGGAGCCATTGAAGGAGCAAAGCGGGAGTTAGGAGGAAAAAGGCAACACCGAGGCTGTGGAGCAGGGAGCCTCAGTTATGAGCAAGTGGCCTTCAGGACACCACGTTCCGCAGCTACACTCTCCTGGAAACCAGTCCTTCCTTCATGACTCACTGAATCTTTCAACA
This sequence comes from Ellobius talpinus, assembly GCA_001685095.1. NCBI lineage: Eukaryota > Metazoa > Chordata > Mammalia > Rodentia > Cricetidae > Ellobius > Ellobius talpinus. The sequence goes on from LOJH01013402.1 coordinate 7,115, forward strand.
CCACATCATTCTCCTAATAGCTCTGGACCAAAGTTTGTGCCTTGTTTTAACTCATCCTGCTTCCTTGTTTTCGATTTTCAACACACTAAGATTTCCCCCCTGTTCTTTAATATTTATTTATTTTACTTTCTAAGTCACATTTAACTGGCCAGTTTCAAATAGTCCTTGTTGATACTTTTTTCATATTTTTTCTCTAAGCTCAAATTCCCAATGCATCTTTTCTATTATGCCATATGTGTTATCTTCAGTAGGTGACAATCTAGCTTCAACATGGAAAATACATTGTGTTTAGAAAAATAAGCATGCATATGTATTTAAACTGCATCTTTGTGATGAAAAATGTCTAAGAATAATGAACCCATATTTACAATGAAAATCACTTTTGCCAAAGGACAAACACAATGACAATTATGGAAGGAACTGCAAGTATATTAAAATGCTTACTTTTTAAATTGGGGAATAGCAGACTTGCATTTCTAGATATTTAAATAAAACAAAATTGATATAAGGCATAGTTCACAATAACAATATTCTGAAATCCAAATATTTAAGGCCTTTTCACTGGGACCTTTTTCATCTTGTTACCCATCAGCCCTAACTGTTCTCTTCTGGGTCTCTGTTTTTATTGTCCACAGAAGTATTTGCTGAGTGTTTTAGTTTTCCTTTCCTTCATCACGGTGTCCTACTGCCAGGAATGCATCTATATTCAATCAGGGTTTCCTCTCCAAATATTTTCCAACCCTTTTAGCTTAGAAAACATCGTTGCTTGTTTTTACTAGATACGATGAGATCTCTCTGTCCTCTGAACTCTCATTAGTGTGAGTATATATATATATATATATACTCTCTCTCTCTCTCACACACACACACACACATGTGTGTGTGTGTATGTGACATTCTCGTCTATCTCTTCAAAATGTATTTGAAGGATATTGTTCTTGGTATGTATTTCAGAGCTTCTGGACTTTCTTTCAATTAAATCTTTAAAGTTGTTGACACAAATGGCTTCACTGACAGAACTTGATACAGTTTTCAAGGTGATCCCAATATAACAGGTACAGTGTGATGACACTAGATTGGCAGCTGCCCCTTCTTGTTCATGTGTACAGCAGTATGTAATTCCACATACACAACAGTGATGTGCATGGAGATTATGATTAGGTGTCTGCGAGCCAATTAGCTTAAATGTCAAGAAGCAGAAACTGATGACCTCTTGTTCCAATAGCATATTATTACAAAAGGGCCACTTAGCAGTAACTTGACCTTCAATAATTCAGTGCCATGAATATTTGGAAGCAAATTACCTAAATGTTCAAACACGAACAGCTGAACTGAAATTGACACTGCCTGGAGTGACATAAAATCCTAGAGTCCAAGGAGGAAAGGCCATAGCTAGAGCTCGTCATTCCATTGCTTGACAACTGATCCTAGCCCCAGAAAAGACCAAGGCAGTCATAGATCTGGGTAAAGCACACAGTACACAGAGTATGAAATATTCATTAAAATAAAACAGTACAGAATATTAAACATTATTTGCAAAGTTTATGTGAATACTGGGGAAAATATACAATTTCTCTGTGTGTGTGTCTCTCTGACTCTGTCTCTTTGTGTCTGTCTGTCTGTCTCTCTGCATGTATGTCTCTCTACCTGTGGTGTATGTATGGCGTATACGCACTTGTATATGCTGGTGCGCTCTTCCATGTGAGGATATGGAGACCAGAACTTGACATTAGATATATTTCTCAATCATTACTCTACTCATTTTTTTTTGAAATATTTTTAAATACTTTTCTCATCTGGACCTCATCATTTTTGCTATACTGGCTGAAAAGAAAACCACAAGGATTTGCCTCTCTGACCCCCAACGCTGGCTCATAGGTGAGCAGTGTCACATCTGGCTTTACATATTCCCCCGGGATCCAGATTCAAGTCCTCATGCTTATATAGAACTCTTCTCACTGAGCAATTCTTCAAGCCCATCTTATTAATTATCCTAATTAAATAATAATTATATACAATTTGTATGTTGTATGGCCTTGAAACTAGAATTGAGTAACTTTGGTATTCAACATTCCAGGGGTGGGAGGATGGGGAGAATGAATGAGAGAGAATCAACACTATTTTCCAAAAAGGAAGTAAGCAGGCAACCTTTGACGTCTCTTCTAGCCATTGATTCTTTAATTCAGTTGTGTCTATTGATTAGTCTTCAGGCGAGTCTTTCCGTAGCTGTTGGATCTATTAAGACCAATTTCACCATCCATTATTTCTTTTAATGTTGCTTCCACTCTTGACATTTCCTTTTGATGCCTTCTTAGTTTTCCCATCACTCTGCCTATATGACTCACTTATCCTTGATTATCTGATGTTTCCACCATAACCTTTAACCCATTATTTCCAATTAAAATTTTGATCTGATAATCTCAAAGTTGATATCATATCTGATCCTGGTTCTAATGCTTCTTTGTCTCTTCAGACTATCTTTTCCAAACCTTTGGAAGGTCTTATAGATTTTTATTGTTGTTGCTGATAAAAGATGAAAATGATATATATGAAAGGTAGGAAATGAATTAAAATAGACTTGGGGACTTATGTTAATCTGGTTGTATTGTTTATTGCAGCTGTTGCTGCCAGGAACTTCAAATTTCTTGAATAGCTTGCTTCTGTTTTCCCTAGAACTTCCCTAAGCATACTTTCTTAGGCAGTTGGCTCCTCCCAGCTCCTCCAGGTATAGTCCAGTGTAATACTTGAAATGAGGATTGATGTGATATGTTAGGGAAGGGAACACCCTCTAATATTCTCATAAACTTCTTCCTTAGGGGGTGTCTTAGTTGTGTTTCTAATGCTGTGACAAAATACCATGACCAAGACAACTTAGGAAAGGGGAAGTTTAATTTGGCCTCTTGTTTCAGGAGCTAGAGTCTATAATGGTGGAGCAAAGGCATGGAGACATGCGATTAGAGATGCCACTGAGAGCTCTCATGTAGACTCACAAGCAGAAGGCAAAGAGAGCACTGGAGAAGGCATGAGTCTTTGGAAACCTCAAAGTCTATCCCCAGTGACACATCTCCTTCAACAGAGCTGCCCCTCCTAATCTTTTCCAAATAGAACCACTACCTGGGGACCAAATATTCAAACATGTGAGCCTATGGGGGGCATTCTCATTCAAACTGCTACAGGTGGACTTATAGACCTTGACTTTCACCGGTAATTAATTCTTCAGTGCTTCAGTCTCTTCCAGTCACAGCCTTACATTTCCTTCTTGGGCACTGTTTTGTTTCCAATAAGCCCTTAAGGTGTGACAATGTGGCTCTCATACCCTAATGATAACTCCTCTTAGAAACACAGGGACCCTAACAGAATTAACCTGGATAAAGTATGATAAATAAAGTCTAAAAAAAAAGTCATCAAATATTTCCACATCCAGGAAGTTCTTGTCAGCCTTCAACCACCTATCCTTATTACCATTCAGAGTCTCAAGCTGTGTGTGTGTTTGTTTGAGTGTGTGTGTGTGTGTGTGTGAGAGAGAGAGAGAACTTTCTTTTAATCATATTTGTTCCCCTAGTTCCTCTCAGATCCACAATTTGTTCCCTACCCTTCTAAATTTATGTCTTCCTTTTTTGTTTGTCTGTTTCAACCTTTCAAGTCCAACTTGTGTTGCCCACGAAGTCATATACATGTGTCCTTCCATGGAGTGTGGTCAATGTAATAGGGATACTTTCTTAAGGAAAAGGGCTCTCCCAGTGCAGAGAGGGGAGCTGGGCATGTCGTTCCATGCCTAACCCAGGAGCTACCGACTGCTGAAATTTTGTCTGGCTTGAACTTGCACAAGTCTTCCAATGCTGTCAAAAACCCTGTGAATTCGTAGCTGTAACTGTCCTGTTATGTCTGGAGGAAACCAGGGTTCTTTGTTTGTACATAGTTATTCCCTACCTCTTGATTTACAATATTTGTGTCCCTTCGTTTGCAATGATCTTAGAGCATTTTAGAGGCAGGATGTGATAAAGCCATTGCATTTAGGGCTGGACCTGCTGTCGTCTATACTCTGCACCGTGCCTAGTGGTGGATCTCTGTGTTAATCACTATCTACAGCAAAAGAAAGGGTCTCTGATGATGACTGACAAGTTTGCTGCTCTGTGGCTGTAATAATAAGTCATTAGGATTCAGTTTCCTACTATATCCGTTTAGCAGAATAGTAGTAGATTCTTTGGGCCTGCCTAAGCAGAGGTTATTGGCCATGATAATGGTGGCAGGTATGGTTCCATTCCTACAGAGTGGTTCTTAAAGACAATCAGAAAATGGTTGGTTAAACCCATGGTGTTCATGTCACCATTGCACCAGTGGGTGTTTCTTGCCTAAATAGTCATTATTGTAGCTAGCAGCGTTCATTACTGCATAAGGCTGATGGTTACTTTTCGGCTAATTCATTTGTGCGGGTTAATTACCAAAACACATGGCAAAGTCAGAAGAAATGCCAGTGGCCACTAGTCCAATACCACTAAGGGCATATTAGGAGAATTTTCTCAGGAAACTTTTGAAAGATGCAACAAGAATTCTTATGGCAGAAGCACCTTATTAGAATGTGCTTATTAGAGTATGTTAATGTCCTATAAAAATATAAAGATTACAGAATTACAGCTCTGGAAACTGTATTCTCCAAAAAAGAAAAATGAAAGTGGGGAATATAGACAGACACACAGACACATATACATACACACACATATACACACATTTCTTGTTTTATGATTTTATTTGTTTACTCTATCATACTTTATTTTCTAGATCAGTTTTAAGTTTTCAGAATACATAATAGAAAAAGATTTTCATACATTCCTTTCTCCCACCTCCCCTAATGGTTGCAATATTATTAACATCTTGTATGAGGGTGGTAGATTTGATATAATTACTGAAGTGATTTGATATATTTCTTAATGAAACCCTACTATTTCCTTTACGTTTGAAGAATCCTGTTAGGCAGCATTCATTTTTTGAGGACAAGGAGAAAACAAATAATCAGTTTTCCTGTGTTCCACCTTTTCCTTAGCTATAATGGGTTTGACAACAGTAAGGTGTAAGATCAAATGTCATCCTTTTATACCAAATGAATAAAAACAAATAGAAGTGCCTCAAAGCCAACATTCTTATTTTATAATTTTATCTTAATAAAAATGTATAACGAAGTCATTGCTATAATTAAGTTTTAAGACAGACAATTGAGAATTATATCCTATCTCTTTTTCTGAATTGGCAAGAGAATAGACGTGGTCAGGTATATCCAGGGTGATGTGGCCATAGACTCATGGGGATACAAACAGTCTCAAAAAGGTTGATAGATGTTATTGGAAATATACCTTGGATAAAGTAAAACTGTATTTTGAGAGGGATATGAAAAGTAAAATCTTAATAGAAGATATTTACTTATGTGTTGATGTGGAATTTTCTTCTGTATGCTGTGAATACCACTGGTTAATAAAGAAACTGCACTGGCCTGTTGCTAGGACAGAGTATAACTAGGCCAGGAAAACTAAACTAAATGCTGGGAATAGGAAGGTGGAGTCAGAGAGAAGCCATGGAGCTTCCACCAGAGAAAGACATGCAAAACTTTGCTGGTAAGCCACATTCATGTGGCAATACAGAGATTAGTGGAGATAGGTTGGTTTAGGATGTAAGAGTTAGTCAGAAATACTTTTAAGCTATTGGCTAAACAGTATTGCAAATGCTATGGTTTCTGTGTGATTATTTCAGGGCTCTGAGCAGCTGGGAATAAACAGGCAGCCTTCATACAACAGTGTGTCTTTTGAGTTCTATAAAAGATTTAACTATCTACTTCTGAAAAATTATTTTTTTGCTTATCTTATTTTGGTGGGTACAGGCATGCTCCAAAATTCTATGACATGTATGTGGAGGTCAAAGTAAGGTCTGGTTAATAAACTGCAAAGTATAGGCAAAAAGAAATCAAAAATATATCTTCTGTGGCTTTATAAGTAATTCCCACGGGCCTCTCAGGCAATAAGCCACTTCTGCACTGAATTCTCATTTAAATATAAACATACAACTTTCATGTTTAAATATAAGCATTTTTCTTTTACTATGGCCCCAAATTTTAGAGTCTAGAGGCAATGTAGTCAAATACAGATTAAAAATACCATGATCCATTGAATGAGAATGTAAGAGAAGTTTAAAACCCATCTTTATGTACAATTTATCATTTTAAAGTTGACTTTATAATTGAATTTTCAACTAAAAGTTGACTCCAGCATAAGTAAATAAAGACAAATAAATGCTACTTTGAGGCAGAAAATAAAAATACTTCAACTGGAAAATATCTTTTGCTATAACAATTTAAAGGCAGAAATGTTAGCCAATAGTCTAATAAAGTATTGTTTATCTGTAGCATTTAAGATATGATGATATTTTTCTGGTACAGGGTGTCCCTATGCAGCCCTGTTAGCCTTGGAACTGGCTTTTTAGACCACTCTGGTCTTGAACTCACAGAGATCCACCTGCTTGTACTTCTTGAGTTCTGGGCTTAAAGGTGTGTGTCACCAGGTACTGCACCAAAAAACAACTTTATTATACCAAATGTAACTTACTGACACATTTTGTGAGAATTTGTTAATTAGGCATGGTGCTTCACCTTTTGAATGGTTCCTCATTTCTATAAATTTTAAGTTAAAGTGAAAATGGTGATGTACACTTTTGACACTTCTCTCTCTCATTTTGTGAGTCTGTGTGTGTTACACAGAAGCACAGTAAGTGTATCTGTGTTTAGCTCTAGCTCCTCCTTATTCCTTTGAGATGGTTTCAACTGAACCCCAATCTTGGATGGCAGCCAACAAGCCCCAGTGATCCCTGTGTCTTTGCTCCCCACATTGTTGGGGTTACAGATGCATACATGAGCACCCCTGGGTCCTAGGGACTTGAGCCTAGATTTTCATGTTTGTACAGCAAGTGCTCTTAGCCACTGAGCCATGACTTCAGAACACTCTCTTGACTAATTTCTCCCCACACATAAGGATGTGACAACAAAATCAAGTTTCAAAAGCAACCATGGAAAAACCCATTAGCTGAGTATTTCTGCGTATCGATCCCCAGGGTACTCATTCTCTCATAATGCCCTCCTTCTTCAGGCAAAGAAATCTGGATGGCCAGTGGCCTTGGCCACATAATCCATTCAATCTGGAGATATAATATTTGATTCACTCAATGTAAGTAATTATTTTTCTTAGGAAGATGAGCTGTTACTTCAAAGCCTCCCTGTGTGGGCAGAAGACTATTTGTAGGGCCATGTAAAGAGCAAAACGTTTCTCAACAACAGGAAAACATCCCTGACTTTAAGAAAGGATTTTTTTTAATTTATAAAAGCAATTATTTTCAGTCACTTGAGAGAAAATAGAAGTGGTAGTTTATTTGATGTTGGTAGCATTTTTTTTTCTTCTGAAAAAATTGCCACCAAGTGCAAAGAGAAACACAAAAAGGGAGTTGTTTTAAACAGTCCATTGTTTTTGATTAATTTTGCTGGGTGCTTCAAAGTGAATTTCTCAGCCATAACTGCATTCTTGCCTCCCCATTTTCTGCCGCACTGTCCTGTTGCCACAGTGTTATTTACCATATTTTTCAAATTGAGCTGGACGTTTCTGTTTTTTCACAAAACAGCAGCAACGGACATTTCTCTGGAGGAGATGTGAGTGAGGACGGACACAGCCATGGCATTTCTCACATGAAATTCCTTAAAAATCAGTTTCCAGTCTCCACACAACTCATTTTCCTTATGACAATGGAGAACTCTTCAGTGCAGTATTCCTATCTTTGATGGAAACTAGTATAGGTTTGTAGCATGAATACTAATTGTTCTTAATAAAAACCCGGGATCAGATAATAGGGGTTGAAAGGTGAGAGATCAGAAAAGCAGTGCAGCCAGCCACTAGAGAGACTTTTTACCTCTACCGAATCCTCAGATGAAAAGGGCAATCCTGTCCTCAGACTGACTGTGTCCTTAGACTAATTGCTTCAAACTGCTGCCTCAGACTGCATCCTCAGACTGTACTTCAGACTGCATCTGAGCTCCTATCTCCTCCTGCCTTATATTCCTTTCTCTACCCAGCCATATCCCTTCCTGTCTCTACCTCCCTAGTGCTGGAATAAAAGATGTGGAACTCTATGATTAAAGGTGTGAGCCACCACTGCCTAGCTTCCAGTGACTTAGCTCAACACTCTGATCTTCAGGCAAGCTTTACTTGCTAAAACACAAACAAAATATCACTGCATAGGTTGAATTCTATTAGACGAAGTTTTGTTTTTAGTGTGGTTTTGGCCCAGGACTCGATGTATGCTAAATACACTAAGCTCCATTCCCAGGCTTAAAGTAGGTCTTAAAAATGCTGCCCATTTCATTCAATCACTTCTTGAATTAAAAGAAAAAATGAAAAGAAACCTCTTAGTCCATCCAAGCTGCTGCAACAAATAACGTATGCTACCTAGTTTATAGACAACAAAACCATATTACACATGGGCATGGTAGGTAAAAGTATAATACCTAAGATACCAGCAAATTTGGTGAGTGCTATAAACTTTCTTCTATATACATAGCACCTTCTTGTCACATCCTCATATGGCCGAGGAGTGAACAAGTTCCTTTATTATATGTGCTCTGTTTTCATTCATGAGGACAAAGATTTCTAAGTGAATCGCCTCCCTGATTAGCCATCTTTTGATACAATTAGGTTGGCGATTAGGTTTCAAATCATGAATTTTTTGAAGGCACACTATTTAGACGGTAACAAAAAAAGTCCACAAGTGATTCTTACAAAATTGATGCTTATTTGATAATGGAAGAGAAGGAGGCTAAAGAAGAGATGCAGACTTGGGAAGGAGAAGCTTGTAGTCTGTCATCTTGAAGAGAGCTTAGAAGACACGTTCGAGAAGGAACTAACAACTACACCACATATTGTGTGTGAAGATCCAGGGCTGGTTAATCTTGATTGTCAATTTGGGACTAAGATTCACAATGAAAACACACTTGGGTGTGTCTATAAGGGTGCTTCTAGAAAGATTAACCTGAGGAGGGAAGATTCTGACAAAGCCATCATCCTGCTGCTGCAGCATTTCCTCATTGATATTAGAAACATTCTACAGGCTCTGGTCCCAGGTTGAACCCAAATGAGAAACACATTCACTCTTTTCTGCTTTGTGATTATAGATGCTATGTAACCAGCTGCCTCAAACTCGTGCCTTCATGACTTCCTACCACAGTGAACCATACATTCAAACTGTGGCCCAAAATAAACACCTCCTGCCTCAAGATGTTTTGGCTAGCTCTTTTTTTTCCCACACCAATGAGAAAGCTAACTAGTACACCTCATTTGATCTGTGAAGAGTGGGAAGTAAAGACGGAGTTAATCTGAACATCTTTTCTTGCTATGACGTTCTGCTCCTGGCTTGATCCCATCCCTTTTAGTCATATTTGTCATACAGCTGTTGGGTTTTTTTTTCTGAACTTGATTTTCTTCCAGACTCAACAAGCATCACTCACCCTATTCCTTCCTAAATGTCACCCTGGAAAATATATTTTTTCACTGAATATGAAAGCTTATGGGGAAAATACACAATGTGTAGAACTTGAATCACTCTGAAAGGAAACATTGTAAAACTGATTTAAAAAAAATTGACAGTCCATACTATGTAGCAATTCCCTGCGTATCTGACTCATAAAAACACAGCCAGTCACCTTTTCCATGTGCTATCGCATGTTAGCATTTCCCTAGGCTGCTTTACTTACTTTTTTCTCCATCCTGAGCATATGGTCCTCCCCAGAGGTACTGAGGCAGATCAAATAATGAACTTTGGAGATGTGCAGGTTCTACTCCTCAGATTATGTGAAGCAAGAAGACCTGGTGTTAATCTGAGCCATGCCTAGCATGTAGTTAAAGCAGTGTAGCTAAAGGGACATAGAAAAAGAAACTGTGTTTGTCCTCACTCTTTCTGACAAATTCACCAGCCCTGCTGCTGCAGCGTTTCTTCACTGATATTAGAACCAATAGACTGGAGATTGGTAGCCCAGAAATCCTCCAGGGCTTCTGATTGGGGCGGTTGAGACATCTATCCTTGTGGAGTGAGCACTACCAAAGTCTTAGTCTTCGCATTGTAAAACAGCTATTGCACTACCCAGACCTCATCCTGCACATAAGTCCAATAAATGCATCTATGCACCAGGAAGTGATAGGACCAATAGGTCAGAAGACATTTGCTAGCTTCATCTCCCACCATTGCTCTAGGCAACCCCAGGGAGAGAACTTGCATTTGTCCAGGCTTTACATCCAGCATTCTGCGGTAAGTACTCTAAACCTGGTCCTGTTCCTTGGTCTTTAGAAACATAAACAACCCCTTCATACACATTCAAGGTCTTCTATCCCATGCTCTCTCTCCTACACAGCTCCTACCTCTGCTAATCTGTCATTTGTTCCTTTGTTTCTTGCCTCATGACCCATGTTTTACTTCTCTCAGTGTACCAGTCTGACGCCTAGTCCAGGACTTCATTCAAGCTCTTTTCCTCCTACAAATAGAAATCCCTACAAACTTCCAACTTTATTCCATTTGTGATGACTTTTCTATGCCATCTCAAAAGTCATGTTCTCATCAAGGTCTTCTTGATCTCCTCGGGTTAAATCCTATTCACTTGCTATATACTGTCATCATTCCTTTAAGTGTTGCTGTCAGAGCTCATAATTTACACATATGAATCATTTTCTGATCACATTTTCCTCCCTCATTGACCACACGTTCCAAGTTCCAATAAAACAGTGGTTTTTTTGTTTGTTTTTTTTTGTTTTTCCCACATCTGTATCCAAATTGCTGAGTGCAAGAACTGGTGTTTTGCTACATATTGATAGCAATATGATGGGCTGGTTTTGAAAGCTAGCATGAAAACAGGCACATTTTCCCATAGAAAAATAGCTGACTTCAAAATAAAATTTATAGCAAACCTTTTTCTTTGTTTCTGGCAGGTGATATGTAGGTTGGTCAATTCTCAACTTTGTTCTGCCATTTGTTTTTCATTCATCAGTATGTAAACAAGTATCAGGTGTTGGGAGTAGAGACCTACCTGGGCTCCTCCCTTTGGGAAGTTTAGCCCATTAATCAATTACTCATGCTGGCTTTGCACTGAATAAGTGCCGTGAGAGAGCTACGTGCTGTTTTTGTGTTTTGTTCTTACCTATGGTCAGTGAAGAGCATGCAATCAGGGCATGGTTAGAATTTGACTTATGTCATTTCCAGGAAGACCTATGTGCTCTGCATGCCCAATTTTTCAATCAATGTCATGGGTAAATTCAATTCCATTGTAATGAAACAAGGTGTAACATTCTGCCACCTCCTCTCTTATGTAAGAATTGTTCACAATGCAATAATGATCAGTATTCATAAGTATCTTCAAACTTAATAATATGATATAGTAGTGCTTCAGATATATTTGATTTTAAACACAAGGTAGATACTCTGGTGTATTGCCTATTCCATAGATTTTTCAAAAAAATAGTAAGAACTATTTTTCTAACTAACTAAAATCTCATGACTTACATATCATTCTTAAATTGAAATTCTCTTAATCTACAGTCAAGAAGCGTCTTATGAAAGTTCAGGATCTCACCCAAAGTATGAAGGCAGAGATGTACTAAGGCTTGCTTAGCAGGCAAATATTGAGAGTTAGTCCTGAATGATGGGAAGGAGAGTAGACCATAAAAACCTAGGGGATGAGACAAGAAATTGAGAGGACCTAAAGCAGACTCGATGTTGGTATACCACAACACAAAATGAGACCCTTTAAGCCCAAACCATGGAGAGAGACTGTGACAGATCACAAAAGATATATCTTTGAGTTCAACTCAAAATCAAAGGAAGGTTTGAATAGCAGTGAAGTAATGTTTAAGCAATCCCTCCTGCTGCCAAGTGAAAAATAAACTAGCATTGAGCAAGAAGAAATGAAAGGACATTAATTAAGATATTGCATCAGTTCAAGGAAGAGATGACAGCTTTGTGAATCTCAGCAAATCTCAGCAATAGCCATGGAAGCTGAGAAGTTTCCCATTCAGAATGTAGCCTTAACTATAAATCCAGAAAAACTAGATGAGCAGCCAACTTGTACAAGAAAGTATTCCACAAGGCAGCTGCCATATGGGCCATGCTTAGCACACAAGCCATGATACTGACTGAAGTAATAATTTTGTTTCATATATAAGTTTAATGCACAGACCACCTAGTTCTTTGGTCTCAGTCAATCGTTTTGCCTCTATGACAGATAGGCAAGGCAATAACAAGGAAAGACTGTCAGAACTCTCTGTTTCTAAGTAAAATGCAACTATAATAATACTTCCAAATACTCACTTTTATGGAAAAAGGGGTGATTGTATATGGTCATGAAATTACCTATTAACAAAAAACTGCAAATTAAAAATAGTATCTTGGCATTCTGAAAATATTCTTGGTATATGGAGAGTTGTATAATACCTGCAGCGCAAAAATAGCTCTCTAGTTAATTTACCTCACGATCCAATCAGTTGTCAAAATAATTGTAGACAATCACATTTTGTTACACTAGAGACATCAGAGTTTCAGGAGGTGGGAATCACATGGGAGACATAATTCACCCTTTCTTGGTCTGCAGATTTTTTTACTTTAGTAGAGAAAATAAATAAGGTTGATAACACTTAATTTCATAAATGAAAATTTGTATACATAGGTAAGATTTTACAATGATATAGTATAAAATGAGATCAATTTTTAACAGATTACAGGGAGCCATTTTAGGGTTGGCAAGAGGCTTGGCTCTAGAGGGGTTCCCAGGTGTCTACAAGGATGTCCTCAGCTAGGTCCTTGGGCAGCAGAGGAGAGGGTGCCTGAACTGGCCTTGTCCCATAATCACACTGATGAATATCTCAAATATCACCATAGAACCTTCATCCAGCAATAAATAGAGATAGAGACCCACATCGGAGCACTGGACTGAGCTCCCAAGGTCCAGTTCAAGAGTAGAAGGAGGGAGAAGATGAGCAAGGAAGTCAGGACGGTGAGGGGCTGGTCCACTCACTGAGACAGTGTGCCTGATCTAATGGAACTCACCAAAGCCAGCTGGACTGGGTCTGAACCAGCATGTGATCAAACCAGACACTCTGAATGTGGCTGACAATGGGGGCTGACTGA
>LOJH01013403.1:0-15563 GCA_001685095.1 Ellobius talpinus
GATAGATAGATAGATGAATGACAGACAGACAGGTAGATAGATGGACAGACAGATATATGATAAATAGAATGAAAAACCAAAAAGTGTAATATTGAAATGGCCCTAAGACTCAAATAAGCACAACAGTAATGTGAGATTATTTCCCTCAATATAATATAAAATGACCTTTTCAGTATTTGTAATTTGGTTTCCTTTTTCTATTGTGTTATTTGTTAATTTCATCATCTGCTAATTGCTCAGTATTACCTATTATTTAGTAAATTTAGCATTGCAGTATGACACTGTGTTTTACATTTAACCCAGAGAATCAAACCAAAACTAAGTTTTATGGAACCACACTTCATTGCCAAAGTGGGGCTGTCACGACAGACCTAATGAAGGGCATTACAAAGTAGAGGGCAACCAATGAGTAGCATCTTAAGGGGAAAGAGCATGAAACTGCTGAGTGACTATCAGGAGGGATGTGGGGACACCCAAGCATCCTTTCAGACACTCAGAAATACTTAAGGAATAGAGCCTGTTATAGGTCTCCCTGCCTATTAAACAACACAGGATATTGCTGTGTTACTCTTTTGTATTAATATTACAGAGAAGTAGGGAAACTACTCCCTCTTACATATAAAATTCTTGAAGTACAGAGATAAGTGAAACACCATCCCGGTGTTAATGTTCATCTGCTTCTCTGTTGATAAGCTATTACCATGATCATATTGTGTTGGAGCCTACCCACATGGAAGTACTGCTAGAACACGGATATAACATTATGTTGCCAGTAGTTGTGTTTGTGTGTGTGTGTGTGTGTGTGTGTGTGTGTGTGGTCAAATGTTTCTTCCTCTTTGTTTGATTTTCTTTTCTATTTTTTTAAGTGAACAAATAGAAGAATACTAGTCACCACAGTAAATAAAAATAATTCAGTCAACCATAATGGGACAAAGGAAAGAAGACAACCTTATTTATTCATGTCTTTATTTGAAAGAAGCATGCCTAACCAGGCACCCATCCAAAAAATGCATATGCAATACAACACAGTATTTTACTTTGACCTAAAGCAGCAAACCACAGTTTGCACAGAACGAGTTTTACTTCTCCTGAATCCTGGTCTGTGCTGTTGACTGATTGCTCTTGTAATACATTTTCTAAAATAGCACAAAAAGTATGTAGCACAAGCACTACTTTTCAAAAGCCATCATTCATAAGATAACCATAATGTATTACTATGTAACAGTCTCGGGGAACATTAAATTCTCATTCTCCAGTGAAAGGGAAGCCTGTGTTACATCAGCCTGGCATTTTTCTGACTTGCTTGGTGTTGGTTGCCAACCCCTTTCTTGTTCTGAGCTCTGAATTCAGGACTGGATGCAAACCAGAGAACGACAGAGAACCTGGGCTGCACTTCTCCTACTCGCAAAAGAAAACCTGACTGTTGGAACAAAGCAGAACACAGGGATGCCACACTCACCAGACCCACATCACGAAAGAGCATGCAACACTATTACACATTTGGAGCATTTGGTAGAGTTGTAACATTGGCAAATATTGACACAGCCAACTGTTTCCCACAAAACTCTCTGGCAAGGTTAAGACAATGGCTTATTGGTATCTCTTTGAGCCACTAATCCTTTGATTTCTCAAGTTAATGTTATTTAGCACAGAGTAACACCAGAACACCAGTTTACATGACAGTTAAGCAGAAACATCAGCTATTGAAATTCTGACCTTAAAATACCTCTGGTCATAGTATTTATCTTGTTGCAGTTTTGTCTGCAGGTACCTGATATAAACCCAACATTCATGTCCCAATGTTTCCTTGTACATCCTTCAATCACTGTCTACTACCACTCTTGCCATCAGAATAGTCGTATTACAAGCTCCTTATTAAGTTTCCAATAGCTATTTAACAGGTATTTTTTTCAAAACACCAGACTTAAGCCAAGAACAATGTTAAAAAAAAAACAGTGCTTCACTTTGTGGTGAAAAGAATTCTTAAGTTTGAAATATACAGCTTTTAGATGTTTTTAAATCAAATGAAGTTTGAAATGGGTTATAGAAGTGTTATTATTGGAAACCACATTATCTTAGTCTGTTTTCTTTTGCTATAACTGAACACCACAGGCTGGATAATTTACAAAGAAAAGAAATTTATTTCTCACAGTTCTGTAGGAGGGAAGTCTTAAGGGCATGGCGTTGGCACTTACTTGGCCTTCTTCAAGGATGTTACTTGGGGACATAACTGGGACATATCAACCCAAGTTTCCCTTCATATTTTCATGAAGCCACTAACTGAATCATAGGTGCCCATCCTCATGTCTTCATCTAGCCATGTCCAACAGGTCTGACCTCTAAAATATGAATGAATGAATGAGTTAATGGGAATAAAACTTGTAACTCATGAATTTCTCAAGTATGTATTCCCACCATTGAACACACTAATAAGTAAATAAGAAAATGTCTGCATGTATTTTTAAATGCTTCCCAAGCTTTACATTTAAATATATGGCTCTAAATTGTATGAGTCAGTTTGTTAAGATACTGTCTATAGCCAGAAATATCCTTTTCAGTGATAGTATAAAAAGCAATTCTTTCCTGCCTAATTTCCAGTTGTTTTCAACATTGATTTCTGTGATCCTACAAATGTAATAATGAATTAGTTTTGCATGGTCAATTTTTAAAAAAGACTATCACAGTCAGACATGATCAACAAAAATTAAAAAAAAATAATAATTCTTCAGACTTTATATTTTGCACAGAACTTCATTTCCATTAGCGCTGTCCATGAACCTAACAACTATAACTTAGTTAAATACTAAAATCAGAGCTCTAAAATCAGTGTTTCATCTTTCCCAGGCTTGTGTTCCTCATTCTTTAAAAATGGATAGGAAAATACACTACCATACTTTGGAATACTCCACTGCCCGGTAGTACCTCATACGCAAAGGCTCTAAGTGCTTCATGTCTGGTTTGCAGTACAGGCTGCTTCATATCCTGAGTTAATGCTTAACAGATTTCCTGGTAGCACACTCAGTCACCCTTCTATGTGCGGAAACCAAAGGGCTCAGATGACACGAATGGCACTGTAAATCGACACAGCCATTCATTTTGTACCAAGTTCCCCCATTTATAACCTCGTCGGGAAGCCAGATAATCTGCCAATAATTTTCTTGGCTTCTTATACTGCTGCCTGCCAGTGAAAACACAGTTCTCTTTGCCGGCATTTATCCTTCACATTGAGAACACACATACCCAACACGTTAATTTGACTCAATGCTTTTGGGGGGTGGTCCAATAAACTTATTAGGATCAAATCAAATAATCCATTTAAGTCTTTTACCTTGAGGCCTAACAATCTAGCTTAACAAATCATATGTGTGGTCTATGTCTTTTTGGTACAAAGAGAAAAGACGTGGAAAAATCTGAGCTTTAAATAATAATCTATAGCTAACTCAACTCACTGTCTTATGCAACACCACGAGAAACAGCTGGGTCCTACTAAGCAGAAAGCACTTTTATGGTTTCTCTTAAGGGCCATTAAATCAAAGTGATGAGAGCACAGCTGGACTGGATCCTGAAAACTTATCAGATCCCACACAATAGAGAAGAGAAGCACGTGGTGCTATTGGAGAGTCTGCACTGGCCCCCTTGCTTCAGCTACAGGTGGAGTTTAACAGAAAAAGCAAACTCCCCCTATTAAACCCTTCAAAGTCTGGTCTTCCCCTATACCTCTCTTTTCAGTGTGGGTGTCTTTTCATAATACCAGTTACTCATGAAACAAGACTTTTCTGGCTGGATTTACTGGCATTACTCGGATAGTCAAGGACCTGCCTGGCTGTCCCAGTACAGCTTTCAACACCAAGAGTCATGGTTTATGATTAAATTTTAGCACATGACAATTCCAAAGCTACAGCGCATAAGACAGTTTAGAGAGGACAGTGGTTGGGCAAAGGCTTCAGCTATGGGCCAGAACAGTCACAATTCCAAGCCTGCAAAACTGAAGCAAGAATAGACCAGCTGCCCTCAATAATACTGATTTTTTTCCTGTCTTCTAGTTTTCACTAAATTTCCTTATTGTTCTATAACAACTGAATATGATACAATCATTATTAATACCTAAAGAATATGAAAGAAACCGAAGCTATAAAGTCAAGCTGTCAATTTTGTAACTATGCAATAAAGTTTTAGAATCTTGGTGTTATCTACAAAATCAGGATGATGAAAACCTAGCCTTTATGAGTGTTTTTAAAAGGTAAAATGGAAAGGGACACATGAAGTGCTTAACTCAGCTACTGTCTCTTATGCTCTCTCCCTTTCTTCTCTCCTTCTTCTCTTCCTCCTCATCTTCCTCCTCCTCTTCCTACCCCTCTTCATAGCACTCATCACCCTACAAGATTACACACTTCTTGATTGTAGTAAAAGTGTCTTATTTATTTCCACACATCTCATGACATATTTAGTGCTTAATAGATGAAAGCATATAATCAAGTCCAGAGTCATAAATCTCTTGTGGCACTCTGCTGGAGGAAAAAGTTTCTAAAGCCAACATCAAATATCACCCCTAACATATGGCTGGATGACTATCCCCCACTGCAGGATAATAACTATAGCTCATTGTAAAATCCACACATCCCCAAATATAAACCCTGATGCAATAGCGGATAGTCAGTACCATACATGGACATCATGGATGTCTATGAGTACATATTTTTAGCAAAACATCAGATAGGAAATGGGACATGATGACATGATTAAATCAGCTATTCTTATATAACTTTGTGCACTGATGGTGGCCACATTTGTATCTACAGCCCAAGTAATCTGCTCCAGGGCAATTTATGGTCAAACAGAGGTATTGCATGTATATAAATAAAACCAGAGTAGCTAAAATCAACCAGCAACAAAGAATCAAATAAGCTTAGTAAGATTATCTTCCTGAAGAGACTGATGATTTTTGCCTATTATGAACAGTTTGGGAACATGGATTTTTTTCTCCTTCTTTCCCCTCCTTATATTAAGATCAAAAGTACACTCCTTCTTCCTTTCCTCTTGTAGTTATTTTAAGCTTAACCAGATATAATAAGGGTTCCCTCAAGCAATAACATGAACAAACTTAAATTTCAGAGGTTTACATTTTTTATTCAGCAACTTCCAGAAAACTCAATTCATAAGCAGTTATTCACATTTTATGCCTTCTTCAAAAACTCTTTCCAGTTCCCAAACACAAAATATCACACACCATCCAGAAAATGTATGAGATGCATATCTTGCAATTGTGGCCTTTTGGAAACAATGGTTGGGCATTTGCAGTAGTAACTTGCTTGCATTACAACATGAAGGTTCTCTTTATCTGCAGTGGAGTTTTGAATCATAAAGACCTTGGCTTAACTATCTGGATACTAATCATTTAAGTATGATTAATGTTTATAACATAGTTTGTCCTATTTAAGCTTGGCACAAAAAATAAAAGGTCAATCCAAACCTGTTTTCAATTCCACTGTAGTTAAATTCTTGGGATATTCTGCTTTGGGATTGTCCTCTGATTTTTCCCATTTCATCCCACAATGTTTCACGTGAATTCTATGTTCTGTTTCCTATTCTATTGACAGGTCAATAGAGAATAGTGGGTCAATGGCAATGAGTGATTTAGTTATACTATAGGAATTAATTCTGTCAAATAGAAATTTGGCCAAGTTTTCCCTAAATCACCACCCTAGAGTTAAAAAATTATTTTGATAACACCATAATCTATTGATTAAGGTAATTGTGGGGCTTTATACTCAGATGAAATAATATTAAAATAGTCAGTATCATTGTTTTGGTTTTAAAGATCTCCATCAAACCCAAGTGTAGAAAATCTGGGGACTGCTTATTATAACTAAAATTTTCATTGACCATTAAAGGACTGTTATTGAATAGAATGTACAGAAATCTGTGTAACATTGGATAGTCCTGGGAATCTTGTTCCTCTATGTGCAAGCATGTGAATCTAAAGAAGAGGGAAAAACTTTCCTTTTGCATCCTCAGTTGCTTATGCTCAGAGTTAAAGGTTGCCACAATTCTGTCTTCCTGGTGCCCTAAGACACAAACAAGAGGATTTCTGAGACTGAGGGAGTTGGCCCTCCTTTGAAACTACATAAACTCCTGAACCACTTGTCTGTTCTATGAAGGCCTTACCCTATTCCAGCACTTCTCAACCTGTATGTCAAAGCTCTTTTAGTGATAAAAACAACCCTTTCCCATGAGTTGCAGAGCAGATATTTACATTACAATTCATAGAAATAACAAAATTACAGTTATGAAATAGCACTGAAAATCATTTTATAGTTGGGGTGACCACAACATGAAAAGCTGTATTAAAAGGTCACAGCATTAGAAAAGTTGAGGGACATTGTGGCCTATTCCTAATTAATCAGCCAGTGCAACTATAGCACCACACCCTGCTCCAGTTCATTCCACTCTACTTAAAGCTTGGGGGTTTCTCCAGGGCAATATTTATCCTGCACTAGGGAAGTATGCTGCCACACTCATTTAAGACAAAGAATTATCCTAAGATAAAGAAGTGTCTTCTAGACTCTGCCCACCAATAACAAAATAGGACATGACAGACAAATATCATTTCTTATCTGGAAAAGTTTAGGGGCTGAGAATAGTAATTCCCAAACTCTTATTCTCTTATTCAATTCTCCAGTTATATGTTTCTGTGTGTGTGTGTGTATGTGTGTGTGTGTATGAGGGAGGTGGGATAAAGGACAATTGAGTAGGTTGTTCTTTCCTTTCAGGAATTAAATTTATGTCCCTAAAACAACAAGGCAATATTTTTACCCACAGAACTATCTTGAAAGCCCTTATCTTTCTTTTTCTCTTTTCATTCCTTCCTTCCTTCCTTTCTTCTTCCTTCCTTTTTCCCTCCTTTCCTTTCTTTCTGTCTTTCTTTTGTGGGGGGTACAAAAACTCAATAGGTATCTTTGGCTCGCATGGAATTCATCATGTAGTGACTATATTATCATTCATTCATTTATTCCCTCATTCATTTGTAGAAGAAGACCATTCATTTCCTGACTGCTCAGACCCAAACTATCACACAAAAACTATATTAAATACAACACAGTTTGGCCAATAGCTTAGATGACTTTCTAGCTAGCTCTTACATCTTAAATTAACCCATTTTCTATTAATCACTTTGAGGTCATGGCCTACTGATAAGGTAAGGTTCCAGCAGGCATCTTTCTCTTTTGTTAGCTACACAGCATCTCCTTGATTCCACATACTCTGTCTATATATTTATTCAAGCCTGGCTATATTCTGCTAAGCATTTGGTCCAAACAGTTTTCTTATTAACCAATAGTAACAAAATATATTCAAAACATACAGAAGGGAACTCCAAATCATCTCCCCTTTTCTGTCTAAATAAAAGGAAGGTTTTAACTTTAACATAGTAAAATTACACATAACAAAACAAGTATCAAGAAAGATTACAGTTACAATATTTATATCTAATTTGTCTTTTATTATAACTAAGAAAAACTATAACTATCCAGTCTTCAGCTCTTCAAAGGCCCCAGAAAGATATAATATTACCCAAGTAAACAGGAAATGCATTGTAAGCAACTTCCAAAGTTCTACAATTGACAAAGACATTTTGCTGCCTATGCAGTCACCCAAAGATTTTCTATAACATTGCAACATCCATCTTCAGTCTATAGGCCCATAGTATCCAGCAAACTTCCATGGAGTAGGAAATTTGAAGATCTGGTCTGCCTTGTAATTACAAAGTTTATCAGTTGCTTTCTGTGTCCTGAAGAATATCTGACAGTTTCTTATGTGAAGCTGGAATCCTGAAGAACCATCCTGTCTTTTGGAAAGTTTATCAGTCACGTTTCTGATGAAGAGGGACACTAAAAAGAAAACCCACACTAGTTCAGAATTGAGTATAACAAAGGTTACTTATTTAGGGATAGACTCACAGATCACAGCCTTCTGCATGAACGAGGTAAGAGGAACCAGATCCAGCAGCTGAAAGAGAGAGGGAATGTGTGCTTTACATCAGCATTTATCATATATGAGGCCATGCCAAAGTGGCCAAGTAATGTAAAGGTTACTGGCTGTACGATTTCCTACAGAAACTCTCCTTTTTGTTTAAATAAGAGAGTTCTAAGCCTAGTACAAAATTATATACAATGATAACAAATATCAGGTATTAAAATTAGAAGTACAACCAGCATAAACAATATTAAGCAAGAAACGTGATAAATGTTTCAATAATGATCCTATCCTAAGGAGTAATCCCCATTTTGTAATCCATATTTTGACAAAATGTATTTTACTTCTTCAAACATTCTTTCTAAAGTATCTGTGTTTGAATCAGATGGCAAAAATATTATCCATGGAATGGTAAATTATAGATTTAAGAATTTTTTTACATATTATCTCCAATGGCTGACTTACAAAGTATTGGCATAGGGTGGGAATATTGAGCATTCCCTGTAGAAGGATAATCTACTGGTATCTCCTAGTAGGCTGAGAATTATTATAAGTAGGCACTGTGAAGGCAAATGTTTCTCTATCCTTTTCTTGTAAAGGTATAGTGAAGAAACAATCTTTTAACTCAATAACTATAAGAAGGCATCCTTTTGGTAATAGAGAAGGCAGAGGAATTCCAGATTGTAGAGGTCCCATAGGTTGAATTACCTTGTTGACAGCTCTTAGATCTGTCACCANTGGTATCTCCTAGTAGGCTGAGAATTATTATAAGTAGGCACTGTGAAGGCAAATGTTTCTCTATCCTTTTCTTGTAAAGGTATAGTGAAGAAACAATCTTTTAACTCAATAACTATAAGAAGGCATCCTTTTGGTAATAGAGAAGGCAGAGGAATTCCAGATTGTAGAGGTCCCATAGGTTGAATTACCTTGTTGACAGCTCTTAGATCTGTCACCATTCTCCATTTACCAGATTTCTTTTTAACTACAAATATAGGAGAATTCCAGGAACTGGGTGGTTCTTCAATATGGTGATAATCATATTGTGTACCAGCTGTTCTAAAGCCTGCAGTTTGTCTTTTGTTGAAGGCCACTGTTTAACCCCATATTGGTTTCTCAGTTAACCACTTTAAAGGTAGGGCTGTTGGTGTAGGAAGGTCTTCTGTCTATGTCTTACTTTCAATGATTAAATAAAGAAGCTTCTTTGGCCTTTTGATAGGCCAGCCCTTATGTGGGTGGAGTAGACAGAATAGAATTCTAGGAGGAAGAAGCCAGTGTGGCAGATGCCATGGCTGTCCTCTCTGAGACAGATGCTGGTTAGACTCATGCCCAAGAGCCACAGTCAAGTGGCAATACAGATTATTAGAAGTGGGTTAGATCAATATGTGAGAGTTAGCCAATAAGGGGCTGGAGATAATGGGCCAGGCAGCGATTTAATTAATACAGATCTCCCTGTGATTATTTTGGGCATAAGGTAGCCAGGCAGGATGGAACAAGGGGCCTGTGCTCCTCTTACTACAGGCTGTTGGTACCTCTGAAGGTTTGCTAGTTGCTTTGTGTTCTTGTACATCTTGAATGTCAGGTGACATTTTTGTATAGTACCTTATAATATCCTTCCCAGAAATATGAGTTTCTGGTATTGTAGGAATGTTAATCTGGGTATTACATTGCTGCAACAAATCACAACCCCATACATTCACTGCAATATTAGCCACATATGGCCTCAGCCTTTCTCCTTCTGTAATTCTGGCCCTATGCATTCAATCCATTTCCTTTGAGATCGGGTTCCAATTCCTAGGAATTGAACATCTACCTCTTTAAGAGGCCAATTTGGATCCCAAGATTCTGGAGCAATGATACTCACGTCCACAGCCATGTCTATCAAACCCACACTTACAATGCCATTTATGCAGACTCTTAGCTTTGGTCTTTGATTGTTTATTGAAGTCTTCCAAAATACACATTTCCTATTTCCTATTAGAATTTTTGATTCATCCTCAACATTTATTCTATCATCCAGAACAGATGGTTTTTTTACAGAAGGTTCTGGTTTTTTAAATTTTCCTGGTGAGACATATCCTCCACAGTGACTGGGAATGATTGGACCACTTTTGATTTAGGGGCCTGCAAGAGCCCCTCAAGGACTTTCCTGATGGTATCAGGTTGCCTTGTCTGTCTTTGATTGATCAACATTCATTGGTCCAATATTGGCCTTTGTCACACCTTGGTATGTGAGATTTTTCTGCCTATGTGTTGTTTTTATTGGTTAATGAATAAAGAAACTGGTTTGGCTTATAGCAAGGTAGAAATTAGTTAGGTGGGGAAAACTAAGCTGAATGCTGGGATAAGGAAGGCAAAGTTTGGGGAAGCAATGGAGCTGCCACCATTTCACCATGCTGAAACCTTGCCAGTTTAGCCACTAGCTTCATGGTAAAATATAAAATAATGGAGATGAGTTAATTCTAGATGTAAGAGCTAGCTAGAAATACAGTTAAGTAATTGGCCAAGCAGTGATTTAATGAATACAGTTTCTGTGTGGTTATTTCAGGAATATGGGCATCTAGGAAATGTACACGTGGCCTTTATACAACAACACTTTCTACATAATCCAGAAGGTTGATATCTTTTATTTTTGCCATTCCCAGAGGATACATTATTTCTAGGAATTCTTTTTCTTCAATACATTCTCAGATGTCCTATTCTACCACAATTAAAACATTTGGCATTTTGATGTCTCCTCATACCTTTGGAGAGTGCTCCTCCTATCCACATTTCAGTATTATAGTCAAATGTCTCAATTTTCATTGTTTGCAGGATCCATTCATCCATTGGTGCTGATCTAACTTTTAAAGGCCCAAATATATTTTTGCATTCTAAGTTGGTATTTTCAAAAACCAGATATTAAATAAGTATTCATCTAGCATCTGGGTCTGTTACTCCTATTTGTACAGCCTTAGTNTGTCTCAATTTTCATTGTTTGCAGGATCCATTCATCCATTGGTGCTGATCTAACTTTTAAAGGCCCAAATATATTTTTGCATTCTAAGTTGGTATTTTCAAAAACCAGATATTAAATAAGTATTCATCTAGCATCTGGGTCTGTTACTCCTATTTGTACAGCCTTAGTTATTCTTTATAAAAAGTCACTAAAGTGTTCTCTCTGGCCCTGTTTAACCTTGGTATATGATTCAATTTGTTTTCCTAGTTCTTGAATCCTGTCCCAAGCATTTAAGGCTGCTTTGTGGCATAGGACCAAGATTTGTTCATTGTAAAGAGCTTGAACCTGTGGGTCAGCATAAGTGCCCTCACCAAGTATTTGATCTTGGAAAGTCTCAAGTCCTTTTGCTTTTCCCTGTTGTTCTAAAATTTTTTGCCTCTTTTGTGAAATAACATTTTCACATCAGTTTGGGCCTGTCTTCCAGAACTGCTGAAACTAATTGAAGCTAGTTGTGTGGGGTGGCCTTAATGTTAGAAGCCTATGTCTTTACCATCTCCCTAACAAATGCAGAATGCAAGCCATAATTAACTACTGCTTGCTTAATTACTTTTAGATCATTCATTACTATAGGGATTCATCTACCTTCTTTGATTCCTTCTGGGCATTTAGACTTGATGCTTTCTCAGAGTAGATTACAGGGTAGGAAGCTAAAACCCTGGGTAAGTCATCTCTGACAGGTACTGGAAATGGTAAATTTTGTCCTTGTACCTTCTTTCCCTGCTCATCAGCTCCAATAATTTCCTCAATCATTTCAAATCTTTTTACTACTATCTTTTCTAAAGCCTGAATCTCCTGGCCTGCATATATTTCAAGTGATTTCATTGAGGCACCTAGCCTCTAGTTCTCATTCTGCACATATGATTCCAAGGTCTGAAGTTTTTCCATTAAAGATAACATCTCATCCTTGGACAGTATTTGGAGAGCATGCAGATTGCCTTCCTGGAGAGATACTATATCTGCTAACCTATCATAACTTTTTAACAGATTTTGATTGTCAAATTCAAGAGTATGAATTCTTTCAAATAACTTCTCAGTACCCTTTGACATGGATTGAATTTTGTCTGTCCAAATTAATGTTATCCTTTTGAATAGTATTAATATTTTCAGGTAATTTTTGATTTTTGATGGTATTAATTCTGTCACCTAGCTGTTCATTATTAGTCTATTATTGTATCATCTCTAAAAGTGCCTCATTCTTGGCTCTGGTATCAAACTGTTTTCTAATGGATATAATATGGAGAAAATAAAACCTGAGTCCCAATATCCAATAAATGTATGCATCACAATAACCATATAAGCCTTGCAGAATACAATCCATAGTATCAACAAAAAGATTACTAAAATTCTCAATGGTAATGTCCACAATTATATAACTTTCAAGTTTACTGATTTATTAATTAATAAAATATTTCTGTTATGAGGTCTGATAATTTTTAGGTGTAATAATCTTTATTGTCCAGCAGGTATCATGGTTGCAGAGTCATGACCAGTGGTGACACAACTGGTGGTGCCAGGAACAGTCCAGTACCACCTTGGTTTTCCTCCTTGGTGCTGGTTAAATAGTGACAAATATGCTTTACTTCACAAATTAAAAGCAATTAAATCAATTCCATAAATGGAGCAAGGAGCCCAAAACTCAGGAGCAGGGAGCAGAAACTGGAAACTGTTGCCATGGCAGAAATGTGGCAGTGGGGCCGAGGAAAATGTACACAAGCATGGAAATTTCCATGTTGCCACGCATTTAGCTCTGCTGTGTCAGGGCTTTTACAAAAAGTCACTTAGTAGGTGAAAGCAAGCCAAGTGGGAAGGGGTGGGAGACTTTCTGGGCTGTGGATTGTTTGGGCCTTTTAGGCTGGTTCAACAGATCCACATGGGGTGCCAGATGAAGATGGGCACTAAAAAGAAATCCCACACTAGCTCAGAATTGAGTGTGATACAGGGTTATTTATTGAGGGATAGACTCACAGATCACAGTCCTCTGTTTGAATGGGGAACAGCAACTGAGTCCTGCAGCCAGAAGAGAGAAGGAATGTGCACATTACATCAGCATTATTGTATAAGAGGCCACGCCCAAGTGGGTGGGTAACTTAAACGCTACTGGCTGTAGGATTTCCTACAGCAGTTGCTTTCTTCTGTGTCCTGAAGAATGTCTGACAGGTTCTTCTGTGAAGGAGGAACCCTGAAAAAACATCCTGTTTTTTGGAAAGTTCAGCAGTTACTTCTGTGAGTCCTGCATGTCCGGTTCATACAGCATATCCTCAAGCAGTCCAGGCAAGAGCAGTTTTTTGCCCAAATGGCTAACCTTGTCATATTGCAAGATATAAATCTATAACAAGTTTCTTCAGTTCCCATCAATCACTCTGAAGTAATTTGTGCTGCCAGAAGCAGACATGTCTCATTGTCAAAAAAGTCTTAAGTTCTTAAAACATTTTAAATACCATATTCTGTATGTCTTTGAAAGGTTTGAAGAACACATATCCATATGAAATATATCTCTGTACATCTATAAAACCTAACTAACATGACTACAGTTTGACTGTTATAGATAACTATCTATTAATTTGTATTTATATTATATATTACATTTTAATGTGAGCTGTATAAACATAATGTCTTAAACAAGAGGAGAAATACATGTATGCATTGTTACTAATTGACCTTAAATTTGTATGAATAGACCAAAGTCCACACCAAAGTAAAGTATTCATTTCTATATCATACACCTGTATAAATGAAAGCAAATATTTATAAACAATCATTTTGAGAATTTGAGCATAGTTTTTGAGACTACTTCCTGCTGATTGTTGAGTGAATTCTTAGGGCTCACAGAGATCTTTCAGGAGGTCATCAAACCACATTAGTCTGGAGGAATCCACAGACTCCCATTTCCTGTAGAAACAAAATCATAACCTTTTTTCCAAAGTAACTTATTCCATAGATCCAAATTTTGATGTTAAGACACATTTATGCTGGTTTAACTTAGCAGCTCCCTGAAGCAAATGTCTCTCTGTAGTCATCAGTTAAAAGAAAACACAATAGTATGCATAATCCAGACTCTCTATGTATTTTCCATCTTCACATGGCTTATTTTTCTTTCCTTCTTTAATCTATGACTGTCTGTACTCTTTTATATTACTTTTATTGTCTCTTTAAAGACTTTAGTTCTTTTTATAACTGTCTATACTCTCTTTCCTCTCTCTCCTAAGCCTACACACATTTTTAAACACACTGTATATTGTCTAGAGGTCTTTTATGTTTGAATCTGTCATATTGTGCATCTGAAATCCTTTCCTGACATGGAGCACTTTAAAATGGTAAGCAGCATGGTTGCAGCAGCCCTGGATGCTGGCTTTGCCTCTCTTGACTTTTTAGTAAGGCAGGGGTGCTTTTACCACCTCTATGATCCATGCTTACTGTCCCAGCTCCAGGCATGCAGCAGATCTATGTTACCTTATGCAACTAGTAGCAGGGCGCTCACAAACCCCATTTAAGTGATCCTTAACCAGACCTCCTGAAAGAGCCAAAGCTGTTCTTGCTGCCAGTACAAAACAGTAAGCCTTCTTAGAGGAGCCACATCTTTTCTTGTGGCCAACAAACAAAGCCTATTCAAAAAAAATTCAGCTACCAAAAATATGCACTTGACTCCCATTTTTGTGGGTCTAGAAGTACTCTTTTTGAGCTTTCTTAGGCTTTATGTGGATGTACATTGTCAAACATTCAGAGACTGCTTGTTTCCCAACTGCTTAGTACCAAATAACCACACAAAACTATATTAATTACAACACTGCTTGTTCAATAACTTAGGTGTCTTTCTAGTTAGCGCTTACATTTTAAATTGACCCATTTATATTAATCTGTGTATCACCACAAGGTTGTGGCCTTCTGGCAAGGTAAGGTTCCAGCAGGCATCTTTCTCCTTCGGCAGCTACGTGGTGTCTCCTTGACTCTCTCTATATCTCTTCCAGCCTGTATATATTCTGCTAAGCCATTGGCCCAAACAGCTTATTTATTTAACCATTGGTAATAAGACATATTCACAGCCTTCAGAGAGGAATCCCACATCATCCATTCATTCATTTAAAAATATAATTGAATAAAATAAGCTAAAATGGAAACTATCACATCAAAGTTGTATAAGACAAACCAATGGATGAAAAACAGCCAAAGGGATGTCATGAGAATCAGAGAGCAACTGAATAGTGAAGACAGTGTTGGAACAAATACTCAGGGAGTAACTTTGAATGACCATTTCACTTTCTTTTTAATATTACTTTTCTCTGGCACTGGGTGTATAATACTGGCCTCTTTCCCAAACATTGTTAATGCACAAAAATCTTTCATTATTGCAACTGCAGTTTCTTTCAGTGCTTTGGAAAATAACACATTTCAACAATGTTTGCCATTCATTTTTCACATTTATGCCCACATGCTTTTCTAGCTAAATGCTCAGGTTTGAAACATTTTAAATATAGTTAAGGAAAAACAATAACTACAACATCTAGGCTCCCTATTTCATACTCCTGGTATCCATACCATTGTGAACACACACACACAAATAGAGTAGATAGATAGACAGACAGACAGACAGACAGACAGA
>LOJH01013404.1:2121-21397 GCA_001685095.1 Ellobius talpinus
CCTGCCTCTGCCTCCCGAGGGCTGGGATTAAAGGCATGCGCCACCACCGCCTGGCAAAATAAGCTTTTTTAAAATATATAATTTATTTTATGTGCATTAGTGTTTTGCCTGCATATGTGTCTGTGTGAGGGTGAAGGATCACCTGGAACTGGAGTTACAGACAGGTGTGAGCTGTCACGTGGGTGCTGGGCAGTGAACCTGAGTCCTCTGAAAGAGTAGCTAGTGCTCTTAGCTGCTGAGCCATCTCTCTAGCCCCCCCAAAATTATTCTAAGGAAAAGCAGCTGGATGGAAGCTCAAGGGAAAGTCAGCTTCTATGAAACGCTGTGTGCCTTCTCCAGCATTTAAAACCTTGGGGACAACTCCCGTCTCCTCTCACAGGGACACTGGCAGTGGGGCGACCAGCTTCCAGCCACCAGACCTTTAAGGCAGAGATCACCTTTGTCAGTTTGTTTGACAGGTTTCTTAGTAATGGGAGATTTGAGGTTGTCTCCTCATCCTTTGGAGCACATGCCAGCCCTTACTTCCAGGCCTTCGGAGCATAGAACTCACAGGGGATTACCTACTGAGAGGGGGTGTTTAGATAAAAACACACTCCCAAATAGGCTCCCATCCTGCAGAATCCTCACAGACCCTAAATCTACAAGACTGGGCTACTCCAGCTAGACGATGCTTCAGGGACGTGCCCTGGGGGACATCATTCTCTTACATAACTATATCTACTCTGCTGAAAAGGAACAACCTAGGCTAGCGGCCAGTACCCTCTTCCCAGGGTAAGTTCCCATACAGCAACCTGCTGCTGCTTCCTGTGCCGGCCCTGATCCCCACTCACCTGGCCCTCCTGCTCTTCAGCCTCCTCCGACGTGGAGCCGCTGGCATGGGCGCTCCCATTGGGCTCCTTGGTCTCAATAAGAGCAGGGGAGCTGGGTTTGGAGGGTGCCGGCGCACCATTTGGCAGAGCCTGTCGCGGCAAAGAGTGTCCATGAGGGCACGAAACACTGCCTTCTAGCTATCCCAGCCTGCGGTTGTTCTGTTATTCTTCCAGAAACTTCTTCCTACATTTATAGAAGTCTGCTGACCTAGAAATTTCACCACTCGTTTCATCCTCTACAACATTCGTGTCTTACATGCTGTCATTTTCTACTATTCATTGCTATGAATAGTTTCCTAAACAGAGCAAAGACCCAGTTGTTCCACCTCCTATTTCTAAGACGCTAACTCGATGGCAGAGCCGAGGCCTCTTTGGTGGGGGCCATGTCAAGTCTGAATAGCTTCCACAAACTTTGGACTGGTGTTTGTCCTTGATAGAGTGAGCCAAACGTGGAAAGGGGAGTAGTGTGCTTGCCAAACTAAGAAGTATTTGTTGAGATTTGACTTCTGGGAACCCACATTTTCATGAGGAAAGGCAGACAATAGCAAAATAGGTTAGAGAAATAAGCAGTCATAAGAAAATGGAAGAGAGTAAGAAAGAGGCTGTGGGGACTGCTGGGAAGTCCAGCCGGAAAGAGGGTCGTGGGGGGATCACTATGAAGATGCCATTTCAGAATAGACCCCAAGGAGCACTCAAAAAAATGGGGCAGAATTACAGGAAGACTGAACAGCTAGCAGCAGGCTGTGCTCAAGGATGTGACACAGACAATAGGTCATCATTGCTGGAGCAGGATAAGCAGAGGGGAGAATGTGGCAGAGCCCATGCTGGGGCCAGGCCCAGGGCAGGGCCCCCAAGGACACCGCTACTGGTTTTGTCC
This sequence comes from Ellobius talpinus, assembly GCA_001685095.1. Lineage (NCBI taxonomy): Eukaryota > Metazoa > Chordata > Mammalia > Rodentia > Cricetidae > Ellobius > Ellobius talpinus. The sequence goes on from LOJH01013404.1 coordinate 3,868, forward strand.
TGTTCCGTCTTCATTCCCACTGGAAAACCTTACCTAGCCTTGGCTCTCCTCTTCCTTCGTGGCCAGCCCCACTGCCTCTGCCTCTCTGTCCCCCCTTGGTACCCATGTCACCACTGAAGCTTTGTACACTTCATTGTACAGAGACATACTACAGTCCTCCTCACTCCAGTCTGCACACAGGACACTTTTCTCCCCTCAGAACCACCTTCTGAAAGAAGCTACCACCAGGCTTAGTGACAGACTCATTTTTCACACTGCTCTACCTCTTGTTATGGTCAACCACCAGCCAACCTTTCTATAACCACTCTATTTTAATATATTTTTTATTTTTGAGTTGAGGGTCTTGCTGTTCAGCCCAGGCTGGCCTTGAACTTGCTTATATAGCCCAAGCAGGTCCTGAACTTGCGGTGTAGCCCAAGCTGGCTTTGAACTCCTGTCTTAGCCTCCTGTATTCTGGGATTGCAGGCGTGTAACACCACACCTGGCTAACTGTTCTCTTCTAAATCTCTCTCTTTCCTCCTCTCTACTCTTAGGATCTGACAGGGGACTCACCGTGCCATTGAGACCATTTTGGGCTGTTTTCTTCACCTCTGGCTTGGAGGCAATGATGAGGTAGGTTTCGATGCCCTTCTCTTCTAGGTAGTCACAGCGACTGCCCCCATCGCCAGGCTCTACATCAAACTCCCCTTTCAGGCAGTCCATGGTGCTCTGGGAGATGTGCACGCGCCTGCAGTACAGTAAGAGACCCTGCGCATGCATCAGAGGTAGCGTTTGCCGGCCCCAGAGACAGGCAGCAGACCACGTAGCACTGGCTGATGCTGGGACCACACCATCCAGGGCATGTATGGCAGCGAGCAGGGAGTAGACCTGCTGCTAACTAGCTGTGTGGGCAGCATGGTGCCCACTGCTCTGAGCTTCAGTCCCATTGGTTGTTGAACTCTTAGAATTGCAATGTAATTTTCTCTCCTGGCTGTCTAGGAATCAGATGAGGGGCTAGAGAGATGGCTTAGCCGTCAAGAGCACTTTCTGCTCTTCCAGAGGACCAGAGTTCGGTTCACAGCACCTACGTCAAGCTGTTCACTGTCTGTAACTCCAGCTCCAGAGGATCTGATGTCTCTGGTCTCTGCAGGTACCTGCATACCATGCATGCACACCCACAGACTAATAAAAAAGAAATCTTTCAAGGAGAAAACGATACACTAAATTTCAACCCCAGCTCTGAATTCTAACTTCAAGAATTGGATTCTCTCCAGTTTGCCTCCCCTGCTGCCATGAGGACTAAAAGTCACGTAGTCACTAAGGAGAGAACAGGAACTGTCTCTAATGAGGCCCCAAGGGCAGGCAGGTGGGCCAGGCCCTCCCACAGCCTGCCCAGGGACAGGCGCCTGAGGGTAGTGTCCCAGAGGCTGGCTGTGCTGGTTAGATACTTTTGGTCAACTTCACACCAACCAAGAGTCACCTAGCGATCCCCTAGGTGACAGGCAATTTCAACTGAGCAATTGCCCAGATCAGATTGACCTGTGACCATGTCTGAAAGAAATAATCTTAACTGATGATTGATGTGGGAGGGTCCAGCCCACTGTGGGCAGCACCATTCCTAGGCAAGTGGCTCTGAACTGTACAAGAAACCCAGCTGAGAGTGAGAAGAGACTAAGCCAGTAAACTGCACCAGTTTCTGCTTCACTTCCTACTCTGACTTCCCCTAATGATAAACTGGAAGTGTAAGCCACATAAATCCTTTCTTCTGCAGATGGCTTTTGGGCAAAGTGTTTCATCACCAGAACAGAAGGTAGGGGACACTGCTCCTGGAAGGGATGGGAATTTGGGGCCCCTTGTCCCTCATTAGGGCATACATCCAACCCCCATGGAAGGAGCACTCACCCTGGGATGCCACCAGCCTCCATCTTGTTAGCCACAGTGACATCAGTAGACCACACGTCATACTGCCAACGCTTCTGGCCTAAGACACCACCCAGCACGGTGCCTGTGTGCACCCCTACACGCATGTCCACGCCAGTCTTGGTCTTCTCCCGCACATACCTGCCAGGCACAGAGAGTGGACGCTGGGTAGAACATGGCATCATGAGGTGCCCAGCAGCCTTTGCCTTGCAGGCCACCTCCTAGGCTGAGAGGACCTCACATGTCTCCTCTGACTTTTTGCCTGAGTTAAGTGGCCTCCACTGGGGTTAACACAAGTCAGAGCCCAGATTCAGTGCCGACAGGCCAGAGATATACTGACTTCCCCAGGGGACCGCCCATTTCTCTCTTCCATCCCTTATGCATTCTTGCAGTTCGTGTTTCATTGAGTGTGTGCCTGGTGCATTCCACATGCTGCAGATGCAGAGATGAATGAAAACTGCAGCTTGCCCCTTGCCTGAGAACTCCAGGAACAACAAACACAGTTCAGAGATTTGTGTTCAGGTCCAAAAGAAACTAGGTGCAAATGAGTAACTGTGGTTCCTATGAGCACACCAAAGTGCATGCCGGGGCGTGCTCTCTCAGCATTGAACATACCTGTTATGGAGTCCATACGGGCATCCAGGTTCTTCGCCCTGCCCCCTGTCCTAAACTTCTTCAGCTCATGGGCTTCCCTTCCCCAGCTTCTCATTCCTACACACCCAGCCTTTTCCACATGAGCTCTCTTAACCCTCTCTTTTGCTCGCTCTCTCTCTCTCTTTTGCTCTCTCTCTCTCCTCTCTCTCCTCTCTCTCCTCTCTCTCTCCTCTCTCTCTCCTCTCTCTCTCCTCTCTCTCTCCNCTCTCTCTCTCTCTCTCTCATCTCCCCCCACCCATAGCTAAGTCCAGTCTGCTGGCCATGTACCATGTACCACTTTCTCTCCCTGCTCTGGACTCTTCCAGATGCCTCTGGTTCTTCTCTCCCTCCCATCTACAATACAAACCTTCCCCTCCACCATTCTTGGAGTGGTTATGCCCGCTGGAAACCAGAACCAGGATTGAGCCTCCTTCCGTATCTCAGATAGTTCCTCCCTGGTGCTGCACGGCTGGCCACCCCACCCTCCCAGAGGCACCCACTCACGAGATGGCCTCCACCATGGCAAGCCCCATGAGGATGGAGCACACGGCGTGGTCCTCTCGGTAGTCAGGCAGGCCACAGATGCAGTAGTAACAGTCCCCCAGGATCTTGATCCTCAGCTGGTGGTATTTCTGGAGGGGGCAAGAGCATGGCTTGTGCCCCCGGCCCCTGGCCATGGAGGAAAGGTCTAGCAGGGGGAGGAGGGCCAGGGTTACAAACCACAGCAGCGGAGGGGTGGGCACGTTTGGTACTTACCGCCGCCAGCTTGTCAAAGCGGGCAAAAAGCTCGTTAAGGAGCTTTACGAGCTCCTGGGCACTGCAGGCAGAGGACAGCTGGGTAAAGCCCACAATGTCCGCAAACAGGATGCTGCAGAAGGAGAGGGCCATAGGGGGTGAGACTCCAGACAGTGACTCCACCACCTGCTCCTGCCCGCAGGGAAATGTCTTACTCAGCTCTAGTTAGTGAAACCCTGGCATGACCTGAACACTGATGCTCATCCCCTGCAAAGTCCCCTCCTGGGTCTGCCTGGTGACCACCACCCCACCTCCCTGCAAAGACCCCTCCTGGGTCTGCCTGGTGACCACCACCCCACCTCCCTGCAAAGTCCCCTCCTGGGTCTGCCTGGTGACCACCACCCCACCTCCCTGTAAAGACCCCTCCTGGGCCTGCCTGGTGACCACCACCCCACCTCCCTCCCGCCCCTGACTGAAGATCTTTCTAGAACCAGGGGTCCTGGCTCTAGTCTCAGAGCTGGTCCTGAATGGGTAGGTGACCTCCCAAGAACCCCTTTTCCAGGTGACATTTCTTCAGTGACAGGTTAGAGCAGGCAGGCTAACACACACTTTTCATTCTGCCATCCACTGGTATGGTCCCTCCCACAGGGCTGAGTTTAGGGGAACCAAGACACACACTGAGGGCTGGCCTTGTCTCTAGTCCTTGGGGAAACCAGACCCCGTGAAGCACTGTGCCTTGCTGGCCCATCCTGCCATCAGCGCCTTTATGCCGTCATACCTGACATTCTCGTGCCGGTACATGTACATGGTGTTGAACTGCTGCTGGTCCTTCTGGCTCTCGTCTTTCTTCATGTCCTTCAGCATCTCGTCAGCCACATGCTTCGGCAGGATGGAAAGCATGAGGTTCTCCTGCCAGGAGAAGCATGGGGTTGAAGGGGAAACAGCCTGCGTTCCTCCTACAGGGCCAACCCCCATGCTGGTGAGCGACATCAACCAGGAACTACACAGCTTCGCACAGAGACCCCAACACCCATATGGCAGCAGCTGAAGGCCAGGCTGGGCAGTTTCTGACTGTGACGAGGCTCAGCATCATGACGGTTCTGTGTATCACTGACAGGGATAGGAAATGCCCCAGAAGGACTCCAGTTCATCACATACCTCTTTCCGTAAGAACTGTGACCATCCCTGTGTCTGCCACTGCACCAGTCCCTCACTGCTGAGCCCTTTCCACGTCACCCACTGACCCGTCACAAAACAACTGCCAGTTCAGACTCAACCTGATTCAAGACTTAATCAGATACGGATAATCTCAAAGCTAGCAAGAACTGTCCCTGAGCCTCAGGTCTCCTGGGGACCCAGGTCAGAATGCCCACTGTGGTGCAGGGTGACACTTGAGGCCCACCAGGCTGAGAATGGCGTCAGTTTGCTAGGAACGGAGACAGCGGAAGCCACCAAAGCGGGGAACCGAGTACCACGTGAGGAAGGGGTCAAAACCCACCCAGTGAGGCAGGGGTACCCAGGGGCCTTCCCGGAAGTGAGATAAAGCTAAAGTCTTGAAGTCAGGTAAACAAAGGCCTTCCTGAGAGAGAACTACAAATCCAAAGCAGACACATGGGGCAGTCCTCCGCAGCTCAAGGACTGGAGAGTATTTTAGCGGAGGTAGAGAGAGAACCGCTTCTCAAGTACTAGGTGGAGACAGGAGTCAGTCAGCACACTGGCCTCTGGGCCAAATGTGTTTGCTGTCTGCTTTCCTAAAGTTTTATTGGCATCCGGCCAGGCTCGCTTGTTTACACATTGTTTCCGACTGTCTTCACACTCCAACAAGCGTTGAGTGGTTGCGACAAAGACCATATGCTTGGCAAAGCCAGAAATATTTACACTCTAACTCTTTCCAGAAAAAAAAATCTGTGGCTTGGACATCTGAGGGGATGGCGCCAATGCTCAAAATACAGAACCATAGAGGAAAACCAGATGTGAAGGAAGAGTTGGGAGCATGACCATACACGTGCCTAGGCTGAGGAGCCCCACAAAGCCTCCATGAGGGAACACCCTGCAGGCGGTGCTTAGGAGAAGCTCTGGAAATCATGGCCAGGGTATTGGCATGGCAAAACATGGGTCAGACTGGGTGGAAGGAAAAGAAGAGGAGACAGTAGACAGAATGAGGTGGGGGAGGGGTAGTCAGAGGAATAAAACAAACAAAAACACTATCCCCCCCCTCATCCCTGAGGGAAGAAGGGAAGGCAGGTCTGAGGTAGGGCAATGGGGAAGAGCCACAGGCTAGGGAGCACGGGAGAGGAGGACTAGGAGGTGAAGCAGGCCAGGCCAGCCTGGGAGAAGTCCAGGCCGCAGAAAAGGGTGGAGATGTGACTGAGCTGCAGGCTGAGTATTGCAGCCGAACCCCAGTGGCACAGCAGATCCTGGTGACCAGGCCAGAGTATGCCACGAGCTCAGCTGCTGAAAGGCAGGTGGGTGGCTCAGCCCGAGTCAACAAGCCACCTGGTTCCAGGGTGGCTGGGGCCTGACTCTAGCCTGAGTGCTTGCTTACAGCCTTGCTGCTATTTTTCCATTTCCACGGCAGCCTTCTCCAGTGTTGAGAACCTCGTGATGGCATCATTACAGTGCAGGAATGAGAAGCCAAAATATCCCCAGTGCGCCCTGCCCTAGCAGAGTTCCCCAGGGCCCTGCAGCCCAGCAGAGCAAGGAAGGCTCAGGTGACCGTGGCACTTGGCATCCCCAACTCCCTGCCGGTGGGGTGGAGTCAGAGGAAGTCTGATGCAAAAATGATGGGGAGGGTGGTGTCTAGTGGGACCTGGGGACATGAACCAGAAGCTAACTTCATCCTGTTTCACGCCTAGGAAACTAGACAGGAGGCATTGGGGAGGAAGCCCAGGGAAAGGATGAGTCTCCAAGAGGTTTCTAGAAAACCAGAGCCAGACCCCTGCTAGCCACTAGGGCAGCCCTGAGAAAGTCGCTGGAGTCCTAAGTGGCAGAAGCAGGAATTCTGAAGCTGGTGAGGTGGGTGGGAGGTAGCAGTGGGACCTGGGGGCTGGGACTCTGGACAGGTCATCTCAAGTCCCTGCCCACCTGGAGTGGGATATATGTAATTGACATGCTCTCATAAAGCGAAACCCACAGGGGTAGGCAGGAGCAGGCAGAGTGAAGGACATGCCTCCATATTCCCAATGTGCTATCAGACAAGTCACCAAAAATCCCCTGAGCCTTGTTTCCTAGGTGGTGACCTGGGACTAAGAGACTCATTAGCGTGCAGCACTCAGAACAATGCCTGGCCCCAGGAAGTGCTCATGATATTCTAGCTGTCCTATGCCATGCAAAGTTGAGGCTGAGACCCTAATAAGGTGTGGCCTGGTCTTCCTGTAGGCTTGCAGGGTGGCCGTGGAGTTCCCTTGGATAGCCTGCTCCCGGTGGACCACTTTCAGGTCCCGGGGCTGCATGGGCTCTCTCAGGCCGCATAAGCAGATAGGATGATGAACAGATACAAATAAGAGTCCTTCTGTTCAAGTCACAAGCTCCATGACGCTCCTGACCCCACCACCACCTCGCCCTGACATATGTGCAAATAGGGTGCTAAGTAAAGACGGTCCCGCGTCCTGGCAGCCTGTCCCCTGTGTAAGCAGGTACACAGACCTCGGGTTTAAGAAGGTCACAGCACAGAGCTAGTCTTGCGAGACCATGTGCTGCAACCCCAGCCGCCTCGGTCGCTCAGTCTAAACCATCTGGCCTTCTCCAACTCCTCCAGCGCTCGGGGACACAGCAAAGCCTCCTTAGAGTCCCATGGATACTGGAGTCCAGCCCAGCCCTGGGAAGAGTTGTATGTCCCTGATCACATCATGACAGCCCCCCCTTTAAACACTGCCTCCTCCTAGCTGGGTCTGAACCCTCAGTTGTCAGCATAACTATGGCAGCAAGAACACAAGATGAGGGACACTCTGGAGACTAAAATATAAGAGTCTCAAAATCCCTTCTCAATGGAGTCCACTGGTTTCTTCTGGGATGGGATGGTTGAGGATGTTCATTCGTCCGTTCTTTTCTTTGACTTTTGTATTATGTATTTCTATAACAATGTTGAAGAAAAATTAGAAGGTCTAAAGGCAGTAGGCCATAAATAAATAACAATTTTTCATTTCTGTTTTTAGAGACAGGGTTTCTCTGTGTAGCCCTGTCCGTCATTGAACTCTGTAGATCAGGCTGGTCTTGAACTCACAGAGCTCTGCCTGCCTCTGCCTCCCTAGTTCTGAAATTAAAGGCATGCTCTGCCGCCACCGCCACCCGGCCCATGAATACCAATCTTGAAGATAAGAAAGGACTGTGGCTGTAAACAAAGGTCACCAATTTGTGTGAAATCTCAGGGCCCATCTGCTCAGGATGGCACAGAGTGAACCTGGCCCTCCCATGTCAATCAGCATTCAAGAATGTCCAGCATGCCCCACAGCTGGGCATGGTACTGCATGCCTTTGAGCCCAGAACTCAGGGACAGAAGCAGGCATAGATCTCTGTGAATTTGAGACCAGCCCAGTCTGCATAGTGAGTTCAAGGGCTGCCTGGGATGTGTAGAGAGACCCTGTTTCAAAAAAAGAGGAAAGAAAGAAAGAAGGAAAGAAGGAAGGAAGAGAGGAGAGGAAGAGGGGAGGGGAGGGGAGAGGAGAGGAGAGGAGAGAGAAGAAAGAAAAAGCCCCATGGACATACCCACAGACCAATATTGGGAGCAATTGCTCAGTTGAGATTCCCTCTTCTCGCATATGCCCAGGTTTGTATCAAGTTGATAAAAACCAACTATGACCTGGGGAGTCTCTATAATTCTAAGCTGTGTTTGTCAGGAACTCACCAAGAGGGAAGGGCAGCTCAGCGGCTAGTTATTCTTTTGTTTCCAGGAATCTTTTCATATTCAAAATGGTTTTCTAATATGGTCTTCAACATTACATCAAAAACGATCACCTCCTTTCACTAACCTTGGTATTTTGAACTCTGACCACCAAACATCACTGTTGACAGATACTGACTTTCTACCCTCGTTCATGGATCACCAAAACACATACGTATCAGTTGAAAATACAATATGGAACTGAATAAAGATGCCCATCAGTATGTGAATTCTTTTCAACAACTTCAGACTTTGGGCCCCATCCCTTGTCTCTCCTCTAGACATATCTGTGGGCACTGAGCCGCCATGTTTCCCAGTATGGCCTTCTCACACTTCACACTGAAGTGGCCTGTGGTATTCGCCTCCTAGACCTTCAGCTGGCCAGCAGAGAACTTCTCTGGAGGATTGGACTTGGGAAATTCCTTAACCTGAAGCTACCTTTAAAAAAAAATAATTTACTTATTTTGTGCATTCATGTTTTGTCTGTATGGATGTGTATATGAAGTCCCCTAGAACTGGAGCTACGGCAGTTATGAGCTGTCGTATTGGTGCTGAGAGTTGAACCTGGGTTTTCTGGAAGAGTAGCCAGTGCTTCTTAACCACTGAGCCATCCCTCCAGCTCCCTGCAGCTACTTTTTAATCTGATGGTGTGAACCAGAGAAGGCCTGTCTGCTGGAGTCTGAGGGCGAAGAGACAGTAATGAGTAGGATGCCTCTGCTGAAGAGAGACAGGATTTTAAGAACAAAATAATCTTGTTTGGGCTTGGAGGATGGCTCAGTCAATAAAGTGCTGAGTTCAATCCCCATAGCAACATAAAAATGCTGGATGCGGTGGCGCACACTTGTCGTCCCAGCATGGCAGTGGTCCCTGGAGCTTACTGGCCATTCTGGCCTAATGGGGAAGCTTCAGCTAATAAGTGACCCTGCATAAAAAGAGGTGGACAGCATTCCATTACTAAGGATAACACCTGAGGTTATCCTCTGGCCTCCATATGAGAGAGAGAGAAAGAGAGAGAGAGTCAGAGTTCCCTGATCAGGTGTTAGGTTACCAAGGCCTCTCACCTTGGGTAAGCACCTCTAGCCTTAGCCTTTCACCTATACAATGGGAGCCCTAAGTCCCTTTCCATTGTATAAAGTATAAAACCTTCCAGAAGGAAAACTTCAAAAGTCACAGAAGTCTTAGTTATGTCATCAGGACTGCGATGGGTACGTACAGACTTTACTCCAGCGTGACCTGGTGCCACTCAGACAGCATAAACAGTGCCCATTCGGATCCCCAAACCAGCTGTGGAGAACAAAAGAGGAGGGGGCGGTGCATAGACTCTGGAGGGGAAATGCCTGCCATCTGCCACGATGGCAGAGTTTGGATGACTTTGCAGCACGGAGTGGCCACCAAAACATGCCCTTTGGGCCTGGACCTGCTTCTCAGCTTGCCCGCAGCCTACATACCTCCCACCACGGGAGGAAAGAGGCAGCGGGTTTAGGCTTCCAGCAGGAAGTGAACAGAAAGGGAAGGAGTTGAGCCTGCCCATGCAGGGGCTGAGATGCTGCCGTTCAGCAAGGAAGGGAGGGGACTTTGCAAGATGGGGATCACAGAGACACCTCCTCAAGTCTGAGCAAAGGTGCTGTGTGGAGAAGAGACTAGAGCTGCTCTGGGGGGCTCTCAAAGGTTGATAAAGAAGCAGATGCTTGGGGGTTGTTTGGTCACAGAGCAAAGAATGTGCTGGCCTGGCAGGGGGTGAATTCTTATTCCTGAAGCCTAGTGAGAAGGACACGTGAGTGTCAAGCTGGAGGTGGGAGGCTAGCCCAAGGGAGGAGGATTAACCAAACCCTGTGAGTGAGGCCTGAGGCTCTAAGGCCAGGGGCGCTTAGACTGTGCTCAGCACTGACAGGACAAGCAGGTCATTTGTTCTAGAGTTCCCTTCAGCTCTACCCTGAGGGTTATGTGTGAGGGGAAAAAGTCAAGGGCCTGAGCCTATCTAGGAAAAAGACCAAAGTCTGCAGATAGACTGGGAACTCCAGTAGGCCATTAGGTGGGCCAATGAAACCCCTTAGATTTGGGAGAGAAGCACTCCAGGCTTGTCCTAGGCAGTGTGCAAACACACAGTGGAGTACAAGGCCGGCAGGGTTGGAGGAGGCAGACTCCTTGCCTCCTGATGTGGGCTTAGGCCAGGATTACTTCTGCAAACAGGTGCCAGGCTATTCAGAGGGGATATCTGTCAATACGGCCTCCACCAAGCTCAGAAAGAACCAGTCAAGTCCTCCTCAGCAGTGAGTCAGTGTGCTGGCTCAGGATTGAGATGGAGGAAGGAGGCCAGCATGGTCCCAAGGGCCCCAGAATTGTTAGAGTTGACACTCTGATGAGGCATTCAGGAGTTAATTACAGCAAGGAAGCCAGGAGGGATTTGGATAAATTAACTCTGTGCATGAGAGGCTGGGTAGCTATAACAGCCTTGCGAGAGAGGAGAGGCTAGGTGAGAAAAGATAGGTGGTGGTGGTGATGGTGGTGGTGGTAGTGGTGGTGGTGGTGTGTACGTGTGTGTACATGTGTGTAGACCCTGGGGGCATGTAGGTTGAGCACACTGTGTCTGTGTGGCATGGATAAAGTCTGTTAGTTTGAAGGATGGGTAAGACCATGTTTATGCCCGTGGATCCTACCTACTTGTATAGAGACCCACCCACGTCACTATAAGCAAGCCTGCAACTACTTAGAAAACGTGTCCTGGTCCTGTCTCCAATTTACCCAAATACCAAGAGTCTTAGAGCTTCTAGGCTGTTTGGAAGCTACAAGGACACTGGACCCACCTAGTACCCATCCTGCCCTGGCCCTCTGGGCAGGGGAGGCTATGGAAGACAGGAAGTGAGATCAGAGTCCAAACAGTTCAGCTCCTCCCAAGGAGAGATCCAAGGACCATTGTGGAAAATCTAAAAACTGCAGGCCACTGTTTGCTCTAAATGATGTGGTCCCAAACTCAGTCGTTCAGTGAAAGACTGATCATCCTCACACATGCAGGAGAGTACACATCATACCCAGGAAGGACTGGTACCTGGGGCAGAAATACTTTATTTTCTTCCTCACTGACCATACAGGACTTCCGGTCACTAGTGTGGGCCCCTAGCAGTCTCTAGAATCAAGAAGACTGGGCAGGCCACAATGACTGCCACCTCAGGAGGCAGCCCACTGGGTCCAAAGACAGCCACGTGAATGGTACCTGGCATCCTCACCGAGCCAACCTGGCACAGAGCAGGTGTTCCTCAAAGGTTTGGTGAGTTAATGAGCCATCAAGTAGGAGACATGGCCCAAGGGACAAGCTGTCACTCTCTAGAACAGCTCTAGGAGAACTCCGAGAGTCACACAAGTACTCCGAATCTGTGCTGGCCAATGTGTTAGCCCCTGGCCATGTGCAGTTACTGAGCTCGGACAATGACCAATAAAACTGAGTAACTGGGGCTGGGGACATGGCTCGGTTGGCAGAGGACTTGCCTAGCATGCAGAAAACTGTGAGTTCAGACTGGAGTATCACATAGAACAGGTACGGCCAGCCAAGGCTACAAGAGACCCTGATGCTTTTAAAACTTGACTTGAGGAACTGACATTTAGTTGAAATTAGCTATAATTTTAATAGCTACCTATGGCTAGTGACTTCTGTACCAGACAGATAGCTTTAAAACACTATAGAAAACTAAGTACAGGCTGGGCCCTGTGGTGACAGGGATGTGCTGGCCACATCTATGCGCAGCTGGCGTGAATGCTTAGAGTCTGACCTGGCAGCTCACACCACCTTCTCTGTCACTGACCTAAAAAGGACAGCTCCACACCATGCTGGGAATGATGGGCCAAGTAAATGATGCAGATGCAATTCCGCTTGGAGAGAGCTACCCCACGGCTTCAATCCTTCCCTGTGCCACCTCCTCGAGAGTTAACCTCACCAGCATGCCTTCCAAATGTGCCCCTGAGTTCCTTTACAGTGAGCACACAGCCACCCTCCAGCTCTGTCCCCAGGTCAGTTTCTGGCTGGACTGACACCAGTCTCTCCCACACTGAGAACAAAGAATATTCTTCCAATGAAGACTGTCAATCACAACACAGTTCCCCCATCACCCATACACACACACGTGCACACACACACGTGCACACACATGCATAGGCACACAAATACACATGAAACAAACAAACACACATATACATACACACTTGTGCACACACATGGAGATAAGCATGTGTGTGCCCATGCTTACTGCACATACACAGAGCAAGCACATGCCCCCCCCCGTGCAATGCTCTTTGACCCAGATGAATTCCTTTCTACTAGCCCCTGCTCACCAGCCCCTCCCTCTTCTTGAAAAGCTCCCAAAGAATCAGGCTCTTTATAGATGTTTAATATGCATGAGTGTATTGCCTGCATGTACGAATGTGCACCACATGTGTGCAGTGCCCATGAAGGCCAGAAGGGGGCAATGGATCTGTTGTAACTGCAGTTACAGATGATAGGTGAAGGGAACCCAGGCCTTTTTCAAGAAGAGTAAGTGGTCCTAACTGCTGAGCTATCTCTCCAGCCCTGAGAATCATGTGTTTTAAAACCAATTCCAAAGGCTTCTGAGTGTTTGCCTAGTCACTTGGTGACTCCCTCATCCTTCCCACCTTTCCTGGACCCTCCGCCTTTTACTCTGGGCCATACATTTTATTTTGCATTCTGACCTCTTCTTCTCTCTCTCTCCCTCTCTCCCTCTCTCCCTCCCTCCCTCTCCTTCCTTCCTTCTTTCTTTCTTTCTCTTTTCTTTTTTTGGGTGCACAGCTAACCAAATCATCTGAACATGTTTATCCTAGGTATGACCCCCTCCAGATCTGAGTTCTTCATACCTCAGGCCCCTTTTGTCAATCTGAATCCATCACACCATATTCCCAACCAGGCAGGCCAGAACACAATGGGACTCCTGACTAGAATAGTAAGACAATGGTTGCACCCTTTGGCTAGCTCCTGCTAAGCCCCAGCAACTCTGGGCCAGAAAGATAACTGGAGGCAGGCCTAAAGCTCACCCATGATGCTACTAAGGGGAAACCTGTCTATCATAAGATCCCAGTAGAAGCAACCAAAGGCTTCCCAGCAGCTGCATTGTTTTGGCTGAGCTCATCAGCACAGCAGGAGGCCCTGTCCTACCCTCTTAGCCCAGTAGGGCTCATGCAAACATGGGTCTCAGACCCCAAACATGCCAGCTGTGTGGTTAATTCCAGTGAGCTCTACTCACTGAAAGTGTCTGTGTGGGTTCCCCACCGCTCCATGAGGATGTCCAGAGGCACCTCAAACTCAGCCACAGCCCACCGCATCCCAGAAGCCCCCTCTCTATCCTCGATTCCCACTCTTCATTCCATCTAGCCATAAAGCCAGCCGGCTCTGCCTTCAGAACACACCTAGGCTCCTCCGTGCACTCAGCACGTCTGCCATCACCTCACTCCTGATCTGGACCAGCACGTCTCACTGATCTCCCTACTTCCCCATCAACAGCTACACTTGCTGAATTCGAAGACCCTGGGATGAGTACCCCAGCTCCCTTCAGCACAGAGTCAAGGCCCTCGTGGAGACAACAGGCTCCAGGCTGTGGCTCACAGGCCCGCTCTGCCTCTCCTCCCTCTCCTTCTGTTCCTCATGTCCTGTGGACACACCTCAGGTTCTTTCCAATGCTGCCTCCCCTACATGGCTTGATGCTCCCCACCTTTCAGGTCTCCAGTCTACTTTGAGAAAGCTTTCCCTGGCCCGAGATATTAAATACCAGCTTCCCTCTACCCACGGTTCTCGGTAAGTTCCTTTCCCTGCGGTACTGCATATTCTCATGTCTTTTCTGCCAGCCACCCCCATAGAATCTGTTATGCTCAGGGCCATCTCCTCATGGAAGAAGGCCCTGAATACCTGTAATCTGAATGTACTCTTATTGGCTTCTATTTTTTTAAGAGAAATTTAATTTTTGCTTTTAATTGTTGTGTGTGTTTGTGTGTGCGTGTTTGTGGATATGTGTGTTTGTGGGTGTGGGCGTGTGCATGCAGGAGCCTGCAGAGCCAGAAGAGGGCACTGGATGCCCTGGAGCTGGAATAATAGGCAGTTGTGGGCCACCTGACGTGGGCATTGGGAACATGAACAAATGCACTAGTGGTAGGTACTCTTACAGGCTTTACCATTCCATCCTCTGCTCCCACTTCACAGACAGCCTGGGGCTCAGCGGGCATAAGTAACTACTCGAGTAATAAACTACCTGTACTACTAGCCACAGCTTCGATCCTCAGCCAGAGAGGGATGCTCCCAGCCCTGGCTGCAGACCACAGATGCCCAGCTGCTGGGGAAGAAAACGCTGCCAGCAGCAGTGGTAAAAACTGGAGAGCTGCTGAACCAGTTTGGAAGGTCCTCAGCAGTCTAGGGGAGGGGAGGGCTTGGGCTGAGGGTGGGGTTCATCAGTGCTGAGCTTACCATGCTTCCTGGAGACCTCACAACACAGCAGGGTCCTCCTGTAGTCACCAGGAGCCCCGGAACTGAACTGTCTTAAACAGGGACGGACGTGCCTTGCTAAGTTCTGCCATGCTGGCACGAAGAACATTCTGTAAAGTCTAAATGGCAGGAATTGGAAAGCAACAGAGAGACCCATGTCTACCTCACGACTTAGGGGTGGCTCCTATGGGCTTTTCTCACATTAAATGTCTTTCGAAGCTAAAACAAAGGCTAAGAACATTTGGTGTACTCAGAGTGTTTCTGTTTAGAAGCTGAAATGGAAATACATTTCCAAATTAATGCTGTAGGAGGGGTGTCTGTGGTCAGGTGACACACCCCTACTTTCAACACTGGAGACACTGAGGACCAGCACCTAGAGGAAGAGGTCACGCCCCTGTGACCTCTGCCCACACTGACCCTTTACCCAGAAGGTCCATCAGCCCCACTTTACTGTTTCCAGGACAACTTGGGGGTCCCTTCCCCCCATGACCCTCCCAAGAGACGGGGCTCAAGGTTAAGGTGACTCTGTGCCCTGCGCTCACAGTCAAAGGACTTCGGGCAAGCAGTAGAGCAGGCCTGAGCAGAGGGCGGAGCACAAGGACAATAGGGCACTGAGCTTAGGATCCAGGACCTTAGATGGAGGACCATGACCCAGGCAGATCCAGGAAAGGAAGCAGTTTACCGGAGCTGTTCTCCTGAATGGGCACTGCAGAAGTAGTGTCCCCTAAGCCACGCTTCCAGGGTGCTGGGGAATAATCCTGTACACTGTGAAAATGTGTTGCTCTCGTTAATAAAGCTGATTGGCAGATAGCTAGGCAGGATTTTCAGGGCAGAGAGAATGCTGGGAAGAAGAAAGGCCAAGTCTGAGGGGTCTCAAGCATCAGAAGAAACAACATGGAAATTTCATAGAGGTAAATGAGCCTTGGGGAAGCACATAGATTAATAGAAATTCATTAATTTAAGTTGTAAGAGCTGGTTGGAAATAAACCTACGTTATCAGCCGAGCATCCCCGGCCCCCTCGAGACAGGGCTTCTCTGTATAACAGCCCTGGCTGTCCTGGATGCTGCTCTGTAGACCAAGCTGGCCTCGAACTCATAGAGATCAGCCTGCCTCTGCCTCCCAAGTGCTGGGATTAATGGCGTCACCACCTGGTGAGGTCAGCCAAGCATTTATAATAATAAGTCTCTGTGTGGTTATTTGAGAGTGATTGCCAAGACAGAGAGCCCCCACCTACACCAGGGCACTCGCCTAGACAGCGGATGACTCTCTTCAGAGCCCTGTACACCTAGCATCACCCATTGGGGTCTGGCTGGAGCTTCCTAACTGGTGGAGGGTAGGGGCTGAAGGGAGCACAGCCTGTGCTGGCTGCTTCCCCTGCAGGTCACTTCTCCATCCCCTCACTCTTCCCTCAGCTGCACCTCACTACCTGGAAAGTGAGTGCCTCTGGGGGGGGTGATTCAGACACCTCACGATTCTGAGGTTTGTACCTGGTACACACCTCTGACAGAGATGTGACGTTCTGGGTACCTGCTGTTGCCAGGTGCCAGTTGGGGTGCTTAGCAACTCTCAAGGTCCCAAACTAATCCCCAAAGTGAGGTCCCATGGGAATCACCACACTAAGACTTCAGCCATCAAAACTGCACCTGAAAGCTGTATGTATTAAGAGATGTTCATCTCAGGGGCAGCAATGAAGCTGCTTTTATCTGTAAATGTTGAAGTTTGACTGTATAAATTATGTGGCTTTGGGGACCTAATCTAGGATGCCGAATAGGATCGCTGCCATCTAATGCCATGGCGTCTGCTTCCTCAGACCCTCACACTGAAGAGTCTGCATCACTTTTGCAATTATTCTTTTGAAGAATTATAAACCAAAAGAATCTGCACCTTAATGTATCATGAAGAAACATTACTTAAAGGAATTATAGACGCCATCATTTCTGGCATCATAGGTGACTAACTACAACTGGCAGAGCAGAGGAAGAAAAGAGTAGAAACCTGAAATGAGGGCAGCACTAATACTCTGAAGCATAGGAGGAAGAACGAGGATGAGCGGGGACAGGGACATCAGCATGGTAGAGAGCACACCTATAGTCCCAGTGTTCAGGGACAGGGGACATCAGCATGGTAGACAGCACACCTATAGTCCCTGTGTTCAGGGACAGGGGACATCAGCATGGTAGAGAGCACACCTATAGTCCCAGTGTTCAGGGGACAGGGGACATCAGACATGGTAGAGAGCACACCTATAATCCCAGTGTTCAGGGGATAGAGGCAGGATTGTCACTAGCTCTAGGCCAGCTATACAGGAAAGACAGCTGGGTGGTGGTGGCGCACACCTTTAATCCTGGCACTCAGGAGGCAGAGACAGGCAGATCTCTGTGAGTTCGAGGCCAGCCTGGTCTACAAGAGCTAGTTTCAGGACAGCTATAACTGTCACACAGAGAAACCCTGTCTTGAAAAAAAAACAAAACAAAACAACAAAAAAAAAAACAGAAAGACACCGGGAGGTGGTATTGTACACTTTTAATCCCAGCACTGGGAAGGCAGAGGCAGGAGGATCTCTGTGAGTCTGAGCCCAGCCTGGTCTACAGAGTGAGGCCCAAGATATCCGGAACTATGGAGAGAGACCCTATCTCAAAAAACAAAAATTTTTAAAAGTACATTTTAACAAAACATGTCAAAGCTTATTCCTCTAGGTTATATACCTAGAAGACAACAAGGACACAAAGGAAATCAAAGAAAAAGAAAACAGAAAGAAGAAAACGAGAAAGGATTTTTGTTGTTATTGTTTGAAGTTTTTGGGGGTTTTTCGTTTGTTTGTTGCTTTTGCTTTTATTTCCTGATTTTTCGAGACAGGGTTTCTCTATGTGGCCCTGGCTGTCCTGGAACTCACTCTGTAGACCAGGCT
>LOJH01013405.1:5580-24841 GCA_001685095.1 Ellobius talpinus
CTGAGCTAATGGGCCACTCAGTTTTATAACTTATGGAGATCTCTGTGTGATTTTTGGGGGGGCTTGCCAGCTGTGGGGTACCGGGTGGGACAGAAATCCCCACAGCTGGCACTAATGTTACATTAAAGGAAACATCAGTACTTGAGTTTGAAATTACCACTTAAATATATGAGTAGTAATATTTAAATTTTTATTTTATTTTATTTTAATTCTGTATGTGTGTATGTCATATGAGTGCAAGAGCCCATTGAGCATAGAAAAGGGTTTTGGATCCCTTGTAGTCAGAGTTGCCAGAAGTTTCAAGATGCCTGATGTGGGTGCTGAGAACCAAATGGGACCCTCACTACAGGAATTACAAGCTCTTTACTGCTGAGCCATTACTGCTGTGGGATTACAACTCTTTCCCTGAGTGGTAATATTCGTATAAAGCAAGCTTGACAGAGCAGATGACCAAACACAGGAAGCATGTCTCAGAGCCATGGATAAATACCAATTTAAATATAGGATGGCCTCGCAAACTCTCACACCCTTCTTCCAACAGAAGTCAGTAATGGCTTGAGTGGGTCAAGTAGGAAAAATGTAGTAGTGTTTTTAATAGGCCTGGGGAGGAAGTAAATTTAACAGTGAGGTTATCAACACTCAGACGAATGTCTGAGAGGCTATAAAATATTGCTCAAGCAATTACAAATAATGTGTCAGCCTTCCTCTGCTTGTAAGTTGGACGACAGTAATTCATTTACCTCTTATTTGACTTTCAACCCCAACCTTAAACAGTGCTTAAAGAAAAGAAGCAGGAAAAGATTTGAAACTAGAGGCAGAAACCCATCATCAAATGTAAGCTAACTGCAGAACCAAGCGTGACTTAGGAAAAGCCATGCCATTTTTCTTTGGAAGCCATACTACCTCGATAGGTTGTAATGGATGAGACAAGCTGGAAATTGCTAGCCAGACTCAGACCTCAGGCCAAGGATGAGGTCTTCCTTATTCCTTAGAATAAGGGAGAATTCAGGCTGCCTCTTGATATCTGAGCCTAAACTTACTCTTTCTAGAATCCCAGAGTCACTTACCTGATTTTCTTATCACAGACAAGCCTTTCTCTGGCCTTCTTTTATAGAATACATCTCTTTGTGTGTTCTTCAATATGATCCAAGCCAACAATTCCCCAACTATACCTGGTCTTTTAACCTTAAGGTTGTGTTTCCATTACTGCTCCTGCGTTTGACGGGTGATATCTTATTGGTCCAAACTAGATCATAGGATCAACTAATCTTAAATTTGTAGTCCATCCTGGCTCTAATAAGTTATGGGAGCACAGTGCTCAGGTTTGGGGCATTTGGGAAGTTGATTAGAAATTGGGCTATAACAGGAAACCTGGCAAACATTCTCTTCACAATCTATACACCCATAAAACACTAATCTTCCAAACGCTCCCTTACCCCCTCGTAGTCCTAATCCTCATAGTCCCATGAGTTAGGAAGGAGGCTTACAACCCCATTTACAGAGAGAAAGACAAAATGACCAAGGTTAAAGGACCTTCCCAGCGCAAGTGATGACTGAAAGAAAAGTAAGAGACTTGTCTGGCTGCTCTCTCATTAACTGATGCTGTAAAGTTTCGAAGCCTACGCAAGTACAATAATGCAGCATCTGCATCAAACAGCAGAAGTAGACTCAGGCCCACAGAGAACAAAGAGCTAGCAAAGGTCACTAAAGCGAGAAAACATCTTTAAACAGGCTAGTGTCTCATTAGCAACAGTTTCACTTCTGGGGAGCTTCCTCCCTGTCAGTGACATTGATGTAAGCCAGAAATGAACCTGAAGGCTAAACCTTTGGCCAGGCCTGAGTGGCCATGCAGAGCTTCCCTTGCTCTCCCAACTCAATAGAAAAGTACTGTTCTCTTTAACGCAGTTCTCACAATCACAGCACACATACGCCACTACCTATGAATGAAGTGAGTATCTCATTGGAAAGGACATAATTAGTCCATTATCTGGACAATGAAAAGGAAAATACTATGGGGAGAAAAGAGCCAGCAAAAGGTTTAATAAAATGTCACTGCTCGATACTCTTAAAACTGTGGGACCACTAGGAAGACTCAATGTACCCTCCACCTGACCTCGGCTGCGCGTGCAAGCCGGAAGGGAGACCCTCTCAGCTTTATTCAGCAGAGCACAGTGAGAGACATCCTTGGCCTGTGGTCTAGCCGCCTGCCCTATGATTAATGTTACTAAGCAAATTTGTGCGTTGTCATAGTTCCCACCCTGTGGTCCACGCTCATTTAGAAAATGGAGCAAAGAGAGCCCAACGCTTTGAGAATGTCAGTGCAAAATTACAATAATTGCCCATTACACAATACAGCTATTGAAGTCTTTTCTGTTGTTCAAGGAACAGGCATGCACGTTGACTGAGAAGACAAAAGAAATTGACATAATTATGTTTTTCTCTGATAACTTTCCCAAACAGAGAAAGTTACTTTGGCTTTGGAGACCATGAGATATTTATTCTTATCTCGAACTAGAACATACTGGGGAAGGTAGAGGGGTAGAGACCAATTTAAAACCTCTTTGTATCTACAGAGTTTAACATAATTATTAGCACACTAAATACCTAATAAAATAATGGCTTAAACTATTGCCTGTTAGAGAATACACAGCACAGAATGTACCTTAACCACATGGGTGTACCACAATTACAAGTCCTTCTAAGTGGCATTATACCTAGTCTCTTGGCAGCTTCGTGAGTCTTAGTACCTGTCGTCCAGTAAACATCTTATGATGGTGGAAATGGTCCACATTCATTTTTTAAAATGGAGACTTTCGAAGTTTCTTCCTTTAAGAATCACTAGTCATTGTGGCTGCTATACACTTGGAGTACAACTAGTGTGGCAAAAAAACTAACTTCATTTCTCTCTATCAATTTGTGATTGACTCATCCACTGTGGGTTATGATTAGCACTCTGGACAGAGAAGAAATAGATTATAGGATGATGATTGGCACATAGCAGTTACTATTTGAATGTCTCTGAAGGAGTGAATGAATGAAAATGAGTGAACACACACAATCCCTTCCCCATAAACCTGCACCCTGCACACAGCTCTCAGCTCTAGAGCTAACGGCATTTCCTGTGCCCTGATTTCCTGGGCCATGTCAATGTGAGCTGACAACAGTGTAGGGATGATATCTGTAGTTAGTGCAGATTTGTTTTCTCCAACTCCTCCTCCAACACAGTTGGTTGTAAAGGATCTAAGAAAATCAATATAGAGGATCTTCTGAGGCACAGAGGAATGGAAATCTAGAGAGTGTCGTCTAAGGCTGAGAAGACAACATGGGTGTGTGCACACCACAGGCACAGGCAGCCTGTACCCTGTTCTCCTGTAGCACCCCATGATGTGATGTGACCCCAATGAGGAATACCCATCTGGAGCTCCTCAGGAGCCTCGCAGTGACTTCAGCGCTGTGGATGAGCAGCTGGCATCTTTAAGGAAGACACGGCTCTGCAGACCAAGTGTGTCAGCTGCGGTTTGTGAGAAAGCAAACAGGGCCTTCATGTGGCCCATTGAGGGACACTGTCATGATGAAGTTTGACCTTCCCACCAGATGGGCAGAATAATGGCTTGGACCATGTTCAAGCTGTGCAGAGAAAGGAAAGAAATGCAACATTACTCACATCCTGTGTTTTAAAATAAAATCATACTGCTACCCACTTTACGAGGGCTACCTTCCTTCCATTCCACCCTTGGACAGACCATGTTGAAGGGGATGTTTAACTCCTCCTCTGCCACACACCACTCACATCCTCCAAGGGATCTGAGTACAGTATGAAGTCAGTTACGCTATGTCTCCTGGCTGTGTTCGCTGCTGCTTCTTTTGACCCATGAATGGTTTCTTAGATCAGGTGAGTTTAATCAGGGAACTGGTCTAAGAAAACATGGTCATTCATGAGTTCTATGTTCCTCTAGTAAGTAGTGACCACTTCCTGTAGCTGCAAACAGGTGGAACTGGTATTCTTCTCCCCCACAAGTTTTTACTCGGTAACAAATCATGCTGATGGCCCACCTAAGAGGAAAATTGTCGCATGTTTAAATACTAAACATAGGCTTTGAAACAATAACGTAACTTGGTGCACGAGTGCAATGAAGTAGCAGGTGACACCCTGTAAAGGTCTTGGTGTATCAACACCCCGATGAAGAATTAAGCTGAACTGATTAAACCTTGGTAGGTCACAGGCTTTCTGGTGTGTGTGCACTTGGGGAAAGCCATGGTTGAAAAATGCTGCCTGAGAAGGAAGCAGTCAGTGATGCTGCTTTTTTTTCTCCAGATTTTTCCTTCCTTCCTGCTATTTTTACAAGGGCAGAAGTGCTTACACAGTATTTCCTGCTACTCCACACATCTTGATCACCACTCACTCCAGCAACTGCCGTTCATTTCTACTATTCCTTGTGTGACTTAGCAAACTTTACTGTGCTTGCTGGAAATAACATTATAACAGGACAGTTGTTTAGGGTCTTTCCAACACTGGCTGAAGATTCTTGGATCATGAATCTCTGTCTCACAATTATGAAAGTTAACTGTCCACCACTAAGCTGTTCTTTAACACACACCACACACACACATACAAGCACACTTCCACATGCACACACACACATACACACACATCACACACACCACCACCACCACCACAACCACCATTCACACACCCCTCTGTTAGCTGTATAGGATTATAACAGTTTATAGAGAGTATAATGTGTTTTTTTTCCTCAAGAAGAGTTCGAGAACACTCCCTCTGACCAGCTGGGTAGTTTAAACTTTTCTTGCCCGGCAGTGTCTGTCCCTCTAGAATTGTAAGGTAAAACAAATAACAGATGCTTTCTTCAATAAATTGCTTTTGGTTGTAGAATTTTATCACAGCCACAAAAAAGTAACTACTAGTACAGCATCTGCCAGAGTTCTGTTGCTACAACTGGTCAACCCTGACGCTCCTGTCTCCTAATTCCATTGCCTTGAGGGTTAAATTTTCAACATGTGACTTTGGAATGGACTCAAACACTTAGACAGGTCTGTGCTTCCAGGGTTGAATAGAGGAGGGAAATGTATGTAAGATGTACTTCTCAACTTTGGTCAGTTGAAGGAGCTAGAATCTCCTACCTCACTCAGTTCCAGTCTAAGTATATGGAGTCTCATAGAGTATAACAACCCCTTGCTATCAGGTGACATCTGAGAACCCAGCTTATAGCTCCTTCCAACTGGCTGGGTTAGTCAAGAACTAAAAATTTAGCTGAGCTTCCACGAAATTTTTGTTTCCTCTGTTTAGACCCACTCAGGTCCTTTGACTTGGACCTTCTTACCTGCATTACTGTCTGGTTCTTTCAAGTTATTTCCAGACTTCAGGACTCCCCATTGCTTGAGGACCAGCACCTATGAAGAGCCTTCTGTTAACACCTGCCAAACTGGAGAATGGACTTGGGCCACTATTCCAGAAACTGGCAAACTAGCTCCTATTTGAAGATCTGCTTCTCCTTCTGAGCTCACACTAACCTCCCTGTGCCGGCCTTTCTTCTGTTGGCCATGTACCTCAGACCACACTAGCCTCCCTGTGCCGGCCTTTCTTCTGTTGGCCACGTACATCAGATCTGGTATTAGAACTTAAGCAGAAACCATGTATTCTCTTCCTAGACTTGAGCCATAGCACCTTGAACTATGACCTACCAGTCGTCTCTGGATCTTGGCTGGAGATCTAAATCAAGACAATCTGAAAATTCAGTGCTGAAATGGCAAAGCCTGCCTTAGCTCAGGCCCTCAAAAGACTGCATAGAAGCCTATGCCATGCCCCTCTATCTCCACCCAGTTCCAGTGTCTTCTGTACGAGTAACAATTTCCACTAATCTGGTCCACAAAATTCCAGGGTTTATCTGTTACAGCAGCTGGCCTTCCATTATTGAACAGTCGTCCATGACAAAGGCCACGCTGGCCAGTGCCCAAGTGGATTACCCAGCTGTTTGCAGCTTACCTTCCCCCACCATAGTCATGGAGTTCCTGCTTTCTTTCCTGCAATGGCAGTTTGGACATACAGGGTGTGCAGATGGGTGGGAGGCACTGTCAGGAGATGCTTCTTTGGGAAAAAAAATCTGACTTTTCCGTGCTTTATAGCTAGATTTTTTCCATGGTCATACAATGAGTCACTGCTAAGCCAGCATTTTTTTTCTCCCTCTCCTGGGGCATCCATCCTACCACAGGATGGGGATCTGTGTCCACTACTGGAGTTACGGTGGAAAGATGAATAATAATAATAGACCTGCACTTGGGATCTTGCCTTCTGATGGAGGCCATTGGCACATCACACCAGCTTCAGACTAGAGAAGAAATTTAGAAGCAGTTAACAGTCTCCTCTTGGTGTAAATATAGCATTATTGCCATCTTTTGTCCAGATGTCTTTATGCCATCCTTATTTTCAAGTCATCGGAAAAGCACATTGCAACGATTTAGTCTCTATAAGCCACGTTGCACAACTTATGTCTACACAGAAATAAATTGAAAAGTCCTTTCCTGGGGCAAAGCTGCTGCCACCCAGATCCACAGCAAATGACTTTAAAACCTGGGACAAAGGAAGATGCTCTAGCAAGGTGTCTTGGGACCCCCGGTCTTCTCCAAAAAGGAGTTTAGCTTGCCTGACCCTTAGGGAATTCGGGAATGTTTCATCGGCCCTACCCAGAGGAGATGGATTCCTCAGAATAGTGTAAAGGGCACAGGGCCGAGAGAGAGGAGGAGGTTCATGGGGGCATAAAATGCCTCTCAATAGAGTGCACCACAGCACCTGCAGTTAGTGTAGCATGGGCAGTACCAACTCTGTGCCTTGGCACATCATCAGCCTTGGCAAGGCCGTGTGAGGCCAAATGTTTTTCTCATTATAGCAGAGCTCTGATTCACTAACTTAAAAAAAATACATGGGAACAATAGGACTCAAGGGGATAGCAGAGTTCCCAAAAAGAAAGAGTTGGGGGTGGTGCAGCAAGCATTCCTGCAGGCTGAATAAAAAGACAAAAGTCCTGGAAAAGTTTCCCAGGAGGCCTCCAGCAAGCTTTCTTTTCCTAGTGCAGGAGCCCAAATGGCACCCAGTCCTACTTTGTAATTTCCATTGAGTTCTATAAACTGTAACCCTGTGGGGTCTGTTGTTGTTTGTTTGTTTTTAATGAGTGTTTGAAAAGAGCGAAGCTCTTTAGTGATGGCCAGAGACCAGCTTAGCATAAACCTTTGAATAACTGAAACTGTAATTGTAAGAGACATCGTGCAAGCCAAGTGGCAGCCAGTTTGACTTTAGTCTTGAATCCTGAAAGAGGTTAAAGAGATATTGGTTAATTTTCAACCAATTCTGTCCCAATTCTATAAATAACTTCCTTCAGGCTAAGGAAGGTTTCAGAGTCAGATAGTCTTTCGGAGGTATGCAAGGCATAGGGACTTTTGACAGTTTCTACACGTTGTCATTTTAGCCCTGAAGCAGCCAGCGACAACAGGTAAATACATGGGTTCAGCTAGCTGCGTATCAATAAGACTCTTTCATGGGGATGGAAAGTCAGGTGGTCGTCAGCTTAGCCTGTGCTCGTGGTTTGATGGTCCCTGCCTTAGTGACGGGAAGGAAGTAGCACCAATGATACTGTGCTTCACCACCCAGCCTTATGACTGAGCTGCAGCCACTCCATGTCCACAAATGCTCAAGTAATCTTTATCCTAACCACCCAAGCACACACGAGGAGATCAACCAATTTCCTTATGTCTTCCAGCACCAGGAAACTGCCAACTCAAGTTCTGACTTCATAGGAAACAGTTGCCAGAAATCTGAAATCAGTAAACACTTTTCAGTTGAGCACAGAGCGGGAGAGAAGCTCTCATGTTTGTAGGACTTGGAGTCTTAGTCAAATTGTACAAAGTTAGGCTATTGTAAAACCAGGTTTTCATGACTATAGGTTGACCGGGTTCCAGGAACATTGTAGAAGATTTGTGTCCCAGAAAGCACTGAAACCAAGAGCTCTGATGAATTGTCCATAGAAGCCTGGTCTCCCCACTAACTCTTCCCTAAACATCAGCATTAATGGAACATTGAGAGACCCTCCCAAATGTGGACATTTTACTTTCATGGAATACAGTTGATGCGGTTTGAGGGGAAAAAAAGGAATAGCCTACCTGCTGATGGTATAAAGACTTATGGATGGTATATTATCCATACACACACACACATATATAAAATATTTATTTCCTTCAAGGAAATAAGACGCCCTCACCACACCTTGTAAAATCTATGCATCAAGATTATCACCTTGGCTCTTTTCAACAAGGCCAAAAGCTAAAAGTTAGATGAGAAAAACGAAGGTGTTTTCCTGGTTTGTTTTGGTTTTGGTGCTTTTCTCTGTTCTGTTCTGTTCTAAGACAAAATGACTTTTATAAGGCAGGAATTCTGAAAGTGGCCAGCACTTCATTTTGATCTAGCCAGGACAAATGACAAGCACAGACACAGGCACACCCAATCTCACATGTGCCTATAAGGCTTGGCATTTAGGGAAGATGTCAAAAAGCAGTAAACAGACCAATGAACAGATCCCACCCAACTTTACCTGTGCCTGTCTTAGGAAGCAAGAGTCTGTTGAAGAAAGAACATCTGAGACAATATTCTCATTGCTTCTATCCTTGCTTTTTAGGTTCTACCATACTCCCTGCCTAGTTTCACCTCCATAGCAAATAGACTCAGTGCCTATTAGAAGCCCAAGCTTCAATGTGGTGATCCTAAGTCCTGGGTTATGTCTAAATCTTGGGTTAGGGCCTGGTCAGAGACAAAAATATGAGTTACAAGAGACCCTAGTCTCAAAGGTCAGCGTCTATTACAGGATGCAAGACTCTTCATACACACCTTTTACCTGCCCCCACTGCACCCTTAACAAAGTGGAGATGTAAAATGGCAATGCCCTACATTCAAGAGCCAGCTAACACTGGTTCTATGACTAAAACTAAATCTGTCCACAGGATCTAAACAAAGCTGCACTATAGCTGGCACGTTCAGATCTAAAAGAAAGATCTGAATGCCAGCTAAAGCATTCCTAGCATGATCTATTCAACTTTTTTCCCCTCTCATTCTTAATTCTTTCTAATAGGGAGTAAAATGCACATAGTTTTTCCAAAAATTTTTAATAAAAATAATGCTGCTGTGAACGCACAAATATGGTGACCTCGGTCTTTTGAGCATACACCAAGCCCATTGTGCCAACTTCCTCATACCCTTCCCTCCTGGCTCCCTTGGCTTGTCCTGCTCGTCCTTGACTCCACAGCACCGTTCAGAGTGATGAATGTTTGCTGACCTTGCCGCAGAAAACCTCTTTCCCCTCTATTATCTCTATCGCTGAAGATGCCACCTCCTCTGTATCTTGAAATATTTTTTCTGCATTATCAGACATTCATTTATCTATTACAGAAATATTGGCTATGAGCCTGAGACTGAAAAAATAATGGCCTTGTGAAAAATGGAACGGCAGTGAGCATTCAGAGGTGAGTGGTGGCGTGGGGGAAGGAATGTTCCGTCAATCTGTCTCACTTCCCCTGCTTAATACTGCAGACTTTCTACCCCAACACACGCTTATCTTCAACAGTCAGAGATGTCGCCTAGCACCTCCTTTGCTTTTCAGTCAAGAAAGGTTTCCTCTTTTGTACACCCATATGCAATCTTTTAAGAACACAAGCACCACCATAAATGTGAAAATCTAAAAACCTCCTCTTCCTTAGGGAAAAACTTCCAGCCCTCTCTCTGTCTCTTTGTGTGTCTCTGTGTCTCTTTCTGTCTCTCTCCGTCTATTTACCTCCCTTCTTCCCTCCCTCCGTTTTCCTCTCTTTTTCTCTGTCCCAAAGGTTTCATTGGACAAACTATTCTAGCCGCTTTTAAGAGCCACCTCTTAGTATTTCATGATAATAACTTTTCAGCTCACAGTTTTAGAGATTTCAATCCAAGAACAGATGACCTCTTCCTCTGGGCTGGTAACAGCACGCTGTGACCAAAACGCAAGACACAGAGAGCAAAACCACTCACACAACAGCCCGAAAGAAAAAGCGAAGAAGGAGCTAAAATCCCACAATCCCCTTCCAAGGCACTCTGGTTGATTTGAAAGTCTCCTGCTACACCCTCCCTCTTAAAAGGTTCCACTATCTCCCAACAGTGCCAAGTTGGAGACCAAGTCCGAAACTTGGACCTTTGGAGGCATACTTCATATCTGCCCCTAAGCTGTGCTTTCAATGTAAAAGAAAAGCTTCCGGGAGGACCAAGAATCAGCTAGCACGTCATAGTCACATTTAAAGGGCAGCTTCTTGGCTGCCAATCACACCTTCCAATTTGTAGGCTCCTAACAAATTATGAAAAGTTACAGGAAGGAAAAGTCGTTTGTTGCTTTTGTTATCCCAATATCTGTGGGTATTTTAAGTAAATTATTTAATTTACTTTAGTGCATTAAATTTTTTTTCTAAAATAATAGTACAAAATAGCAAGAGCATGTTTCGTCTTATGGCTAAGGTTGAATCATGCATGGAAGATGGTCAATGAAAACCAGTGCGTAGACTGCCATCTACTGGACAATCAGAAAATTAACTGCTGAGCCGCCCTAGGACCTTAAGCCACGAAGAGGAAGCACACTGCAGACACCATTACTTGTATAAGAGCAAGAGTAAGAATAGATCAGCGGAGCAGATAGACACTTGTAGGCACAACAGTGTTCCAGCTCTGAAGTGACTATTTGTAAAGGACTGCACATTTCCACTTGCAATGTGTGTGCTCTGCTGAGCTCAGAGCCAATGGAGTTACGACAATAAAATGATTTTCAAATTGTGGTTCCTTGATACACCCAGGGAGCAGAGATGACTCATAACTTCATGTGATAGATTAAAAACTGATATGAGGAATGTTCCTTTCCCCCAAATAATAATAGGATGGTGTTCTCTGTAATCACATATTGTGAATGTATACATTATAAGCGTGGGTAAATTATACACAGAAAAGGGAACTCAGTCCTTTCTAAGGGCTTGGGCTCAGCCACATGCTGATTTCTAACAAAAACCCTATTCTCACTTCAAAGGGTACTTTAGGGTTTTGCAAGGCCTGATGGTCACTTTTGACATTATTATTTAGAATAATACTGTGGAAACTGTCACAAATTGACCTTTTCACCTCCTGTTTTTTCAGATAACAGAAGGTGATCATTTGAATGGAATGGACATTATAAAGATTTCACAGAAAAGTGTACAAAGTAGCTAGTTATGGACACATGTAGACCTGCCGTTCTTTGAGGGACCCATAATAACTTTAGTCTAAGGTAGAAGTTTGGAGTAGAGTAGCTTAGCTATAGAAAAGATAATATTAGTTACATATATTATAATCAACTTTCATGAATTAAATGTCATTTGCTTATTTTGATAAAAAGCTCCCATGCACATGCTAAGAGACATGCTTTGAACACCCTTGTAAAAAGTCACTTCCAGGAACCTCAAACCTTAGAGGAGAGAAAGAGAGAAGGAGAGAGTGTGGGAGAGCGAGAGTGAGAGAGAGAGAGAGAATGAGTTTGCATGCAAATATGTTTGTTATTGTTGGCAAAGGTTGAATTCTCTTTGATGAAGCCAATGAAAGAAATAACAGATTACACACTAAGAAAAGACTTAGATGAGTATATTTAATTTCAACCACAAGAACACAAAATAAAGTACATCCAATGTCAAATAATAAGGAATGGATGAAAAAGATGAAGTTCCTATTCAAAATCCCTTAGTGTTATCTGCATAGACATTTTGCAATTTTTATTCATGTATATTCATTGTATACAATGTTGGGATTCGTGCAGTAATTGGTCTCGAGTACATCTTGTATTTTGTCAAGATAAAAAGTCTGCATTGTAAGTATGCTTCATAAAATGTACTAAAACTCTCTAGGTATTTTTATCTTCTACAGGTTATTTAGTAGGTAAAAATAATAGAAATCTATATTGTATATCATAACAAATAAAAATAATTTAGTTTTATCTTTGCATGGATGATAAAGTTTTAAAATCCTGATTTCTTCTTTGCAGAATGTTGCCTTGGAAAACAATTAGGATTTGGGCTTTAAAATTTACCTCCACCAAGAATGACTACAGCTTCCAATGTTTTTGACAACTTCAATCCTGCTAGTGAACTGGGAAAAGAAAGTATCTTTATCTTTATCTGTTGATCTGTTGAATCAGTCTCACAGCTTACCGTGAGAGAGAGCTCAACTATAGAGAGAATCCTAACGTTCCTGTACGGTGAATTCACACCAAAATATGATAAATCGGAGATGGCAGAATCAAGCCAATCAGCATGGAGAGTAAATCAAATATGTTGGCAAATAAACCCCATATTTATCAAGAACATCTCTTTGTTCCAAACTCAAAAACAAGCAAACAAAAACCTATACTTTCTAAGAGAGAAGCCACTATCCATGTGTGGATATTTATATTGAAGTTCATTTCACATTACACATAATTACAGTAGCTGTGCTGGAATTTTGGCGGCACAATGGAGGATCTACTAGATGGCATGACTTTAAACCACCCAGATCTCATTTGCACTCTGTATTATAACATGTAGCAATGTAATGATGTTTCCCTTAGGGTCACAGCAGCCACACAGTTAGTGACCATGCACTTTATTTTAGCGCTGAGGACACCAGACTCTAAGAAGAAAATAATTCACACAAGGTCACAGGTGGTTTAGAGTAACAATCAGGTTACAACCCAGCTTCATGACTGTAAGTCCCATTGTTCATTTTGAACACCAACGAGTCAGCCAGATATAAAGTGAGAACATACTGTAGCCAGGATAAATCTCACAAGTTCACAAACTCAACAGAAGAAAAAATGCAAGTTTTACTACAGACACTTCATATGTGAACATTTAGCAGTACTCAAAATTAACACTAGGTGTCAGGGCATCAGATTTGAAAAATTAAATTTGATACGTCCAAAGATTGTATGTGTTCAATGAGAAATAATCCATTTCTTCAGGATATTGCAAAATGACATAATATTTACTATATTTACATTATTTTAAGTAATATTTACTTTTTGTAAACCTTCATTGAGCTTTGCTAATTATTGAGGGACAATTTTTATTATTTTCATTTGTATTTAGGAAGAAACTGAATTTATTACTTCTTAACTGTAAAGAGACCAAAGTGGGATTATGCTTTATCTTGTGATGTTGGCCTAATATCTATCTGTAAGATGGCCTAGCTCTGAGGCATGTAGAGAATAAATGAAAAGAAAATATGCACACACAGGACAGGGAATGAAAATTTAACCCCAGCAGGAATAAGACAATGTAGCAAGTAGGGAGGTGGGGAAGGAATCTGGCAGAGGACAGAGCCTTCGCAGGCACTGTTGTTTGGGAGATGGGTTCAGACTCACAGGGCACATGGCAGGAGGCTCTGCATTCAAAGCCAGCTCAGAGGCTGAAGGGCAGAGTGAAGAATGAAGCTTGGCAAGGGAAGGGAACAGGAAGGAATGCGGGTGAAGATAAGGGGTGCAATCTAGCCAGCCATGACTCTGCCCCTCCCTCTGAAGAGGAGAGCTGGGTAGAAGGGAAACCAGCCTACAGAGGAAGAGAGAGTTAGAAGACCTTGAATTGCAAGGACTCCTTGCAATTCTTGGGGAAAGGAAAGAGCAAGATGAAAAGAAATAGAAGTTCAGAGCACAAGAAGGCCTCTCAAGAAAATGTTCAAAATAAAGCATACGCATTTGAAATCACTTTAGCTTTTGGGAAAGTCGCTACACCGCTGGCCATGAGGCATTCTGACTTGTTTTTGCTGTGGTCTTGTTGCTCGTGTTTCTTAGTCTCTGTCTTGAATCCAGCCTGGAAACAATCCACTCAAGTATTTCATGTCAGACGTCTGTGCTTCTGCTCTCGCTGTGGGGCAGCCTCGGTGAGCCTCCTGCCCCCAGCCTCAGGGACTTTGCTAGCTCATCACGGGAACACCAAAACGCAAATGAACAAAGTCTCCACGTGGGGATCGTTTTTCAAGGTTCTCCACCTTGTGAGAGCCCACCCAGTGGTCTAGCAGTCATTCAAGTCTTTATCCGAAGGCTCCTGTCACCCCCCCTCCACAGCATTCCATCAAATCTTAGCCTCCCAAGAGTCAGTTTTTAGACAGAATAAGAAAAGGAAAAAGACAAGGTACTATGCTAGTGGGAGGAGCTGGGCTACCGTTATAGAACATGAACTTAGTGACTGTGTACAAGGCTGACTTTGAATCTCAACAAGAGAAAGATCACAAATCCGTTAAGAACACTGACCAGTGCAGACGCTCACTGCTTCCTGCGCACATTTCTGCTTGTCTGTCTAAGAGTCGGGTTTCCACTGTTCTCAGACCCGTCTCTATGGCAAGCCACTTGAAAACAATCTCATAAAACTCAGGAGAACCCTGCTGCTTTATGCCCATTCCTGGAGCTCGGAAAGGGGAAGCAGAGATGGAAGGAACACAGTCATAGGTTGAGAAGAAAGGATTATTTCCCAAAGGTTTTAATTCCCGTGGCGGTGTAGGGTGCCACAGTGGTGCCTTGGACCCTTTTATAGTGGAAGGGGAGCCATGACAAGGGGAAACCTGTGTGTTATAGGACCCCCTTCCTCCAGCCTTTGTTTGAAATACACATTCCAGATTCTTTTTTAAAAATCTTTGCCTTTAAAAAAACAAACAAACAAAAAAAACCAGATTTTCTTCACAGTTTGGGATCTGGGAAGTCCAGGGCCAATGTCTCAGGTGGTTTTGTCACCTTGCATCTGAAATGGCCACCTTTTCGCCTGGTGCTCTCTCACAGTCCTCACCCCTTTCTTCATCCCCCCTTTCCCCCCTCCACACCCTCCAGCTTCTCCTCTGCTCAGCTCTTCCTCCTCTTTTTCCCTCCCACTAATTTCCTCATTATTCCCTCCCTAACTTTCTTGAAATGTTCAAGAAGGAAATGATGATTTATATTAATGCCCAGGATTTTTCAGCAGTAACATACAATGTTACAGATTTCTGAGGGAAATTATTCAGCAAAAACAATTTTTGTGGGTTGAATATTTGTGCGCTACTGGAATTCATATGCTGAAAACAAATCTTATTTTTAATATAGTATTTTATTAGTTCTTTTAGCATTTCATGGGATTTATTTTGATCCTATTTGATCATATTGAGTATCTGCTCAATGCAACTGCCAGCCCAAATGCAGCCACTGCTATTCAGCACCATCGCCTCTGGTCTGGTGAGAGTTTCCTCATACATCCTACCTACTGGTTCCTTATTTCTAACTCCTCCCAGATTCACCCTTTACCTCCCAACCCTTTCCTAATTTTGCAACTCTTTTTACTCCCCCGTAGCTAACTCAGCAAGTCCAATTTGTGCTGACCATGTCTACTCAGGGTGTGGGGCCACACAGTGGAGTGTGATTGACCTACAAGGGGCTACACTCTTAAAGAAACTCCTCTCCCTCTCTCAGAAACCATTGACCTAAATAATTCTTCAGCCAGGGGTGGGAACTCATCTCCTGCTCCAATCTAGAATAGCAACTGGCTTGACCGAATGCAGATCCTGTTCAGGCAACTATAGCTGCTGTGGTGAGTTCACCAACATAGGTGTCCTGTCATGTCCAGAAGATCCAGTTTCTCTGTGGTCCTCTCTGCCTTTTGGTTTTGAAAATCTTTCCACTCCCTCATCTTAGCAGGGGATGGGGGAACAGTACAATTGTCCCATTTGTTACTGAGCACCCCATGCCTTGTGCTCTTTAGACTGGTTGTTAGTTTCTTTGTTAGCCACTGTCCGCTACACGAATAAATTCCTCTGTGCTCTAAGAGCTGAGCTAATCTATGGACAGAGAGATACAAATTCAGAGGGCAGTTTGATATCCATTTAGTTGCTATATTGCAAAGGAAACTGTCAATCAACTGAAGCAGCAGCCTAGAGAATGGGAAAAGTCATCTTCCAGTTATGCATCTGACCAAGGAAAGACATATATTTCTCAAAATGGTTTTACCAACGAATGCTACCAACTGTCACTCTAAAGGGTATGCAAAACATTGTTTACCACTTTATGTCTGCCACTTCTCATGGTGTTAGTACTCCCACTGGGTATGACCAGTTCCAGGTTGCCAGCAAGTCTCTGAATGCAAAGCTGGGAAGTGAATTCTCGCAGCTATTGTGAGTTGCTAACATGTGCCTGTGTGGTCTCTTTCCCAGTTGTTCTAGCTTGTTTCTCAGTTGCTGTGGTAAAACACTGGTGTAACCAAACTTGTGGAGAAAAGCTTTTCATTTTATGACTCCAAGTGACAGCCCATCACCAAGGGATGTCAAGGCAGGAACCTAAAAGGAAGAACTGAAACTAGGCCCATAGAGGAATGATGTTGATTGCCTTCCTCTCCAAGGCTTACTACTCAGCTAGCTTTCTTATTCATCCCAGGACCACAGTGGGCTGGACCTTCCCACACCAATCATTAATCACAAAAATGTCCCCATAGACATGCTCACAGACCAATCTGATGAGACAGTTTCTCAATAGAGGTTTCTGTAGCACAATTAATAAAAACTCAAAGAGAAAAATTGGGCTTCAAACTGAAGGTCAGAAAAGCAAAACAGCCAGCCACTGGCTCTTACCTCTACCTCAGTTCGAAATGGCAATCCTGCCTCCAGGAATCTTAGAATAAAACTGAGATTGAGACATGTCTCCTCCAATTTTATAATCCTCTCTAGGGCTGGGATTAAAGGTGTACGCCACTGGGATTGAATGCATACACTGCCCAGTTTGTATGGCAAACCAGTGTGGCTACTGGGATTAAAGGTGTGTGTCACCACTGCCTGGNAAGGTCAGAAAAGCAAAACAGCCAGCCACTGGCTCTTACCTCTACCTCAGTTCGAAATGGCAATCCTGCCTCCAGGAATCTTAGAATAAAACTGAGATTGAGACATGTCTCCTCCAATTTTATAATCCTCTCTAGGGCTGGGATTAAAGGTGTACGCCACTGGGATTGAATGCATACACTGCCCAGTTTGTATGGCAAACCAGTGTGGCTACTGGGATTAAAGGTGTGTGTCACCACTGCCTGGTCTGTAAGGCTGACTAGTGGGGCTGTTTTACTCTCTGATCTTCAAGTAAGCTTTATTTATTAAAATGCAAATGAAATGCCACTACAGGTTTCTTCTACCCAGGTGACAATAGATTGTGTCACGCTGGCTATAACCAAGCAGCATGACACTCAAGCAACCTTGCTTTCCTGGTCTGTTTTACATGACACCAAGCCCTGTAACATTCCAGTCACACCCTTCTCAGCTGTCTTCATGTGTTTGTCCTTTCACTTTCCAAGACTAGGGATGGATATCATAATTGCCTGCTTAAGTACTTTCTAGGTGACTGCCACAACGTAATGCCTTTCCTGCTTGCCACTGCTAATGAGTATCTGCTCAATGCAACTGCCAGCCCAAATGCAGCCACTGCTATTCAGCACCATCACCTCTGGTCTGGTGAGAGTTTCCTCATACATCCTACCTACTGGTTCCTTCTGATTAGTCATTGTCTCACCCACAGGTCCCCAATTGTTTTCCTGACATGCAGGCAAAGGACACCATGTCCTGAAACCTCTGAAACCTCTCTCCTGGGAACTAGCTGTTAACTGACAGTGTTTGGAGCTCAAGTTTCTCAGTGTCATGGCCCTCAGGGGGTCATTATTACTAGTATATGACAGCTCCAGGGCAACCTTTAAAGGAGATTGCCCTTAAAGGTGTGCCTTTATTTTTTTTTTTAAAAAAAAAGGAAGACTGGAGAAGTAGGTTGGTTTCCTCCTGTCTGGTGGAGGGGGGGAAGATGTGTGTGGGTCTGTGTACTATTCTTTAAATACTAGAGCTCTGTAGTTACAAGACTATTACCTATAGTCCCAAATAATAAAATTATCTCTTTAGAATGTAAGGCAGTGTCTAACATGCCACTGTCACCTTAATACCTTGCAAGTGCCAAGCTCTTCATTTGGTCCCTTGGAAAACTCTAAAGCCAATAACAACAATGAGAAAGTGAAAGCTTGCCTAAAAGGCCTTGCAGCTCCCAGGGGCCTTGCATTTGGATGGGAGTTAAAAGGAAGCCGGGTTAGAGCCCCATCGGCATTGATTGTATACAACACAGTAGCATCTGACCCAGTCATAGGTAGCTCTGGAAACTCCTAAAATTACCCCCAAAGAGCTTAGAAGTCTGGGGAGATTTTCTATACTCTGGGGCAGTGTTTCTGGAATGGAGCAACTCTCAGTTCAAGGAATTTCTTCAGTGTAGGGATTGATGCCAGCAAAACACCACTATGATTAAGAGCCTTGCAGCTTCCGGTCACACGTGTGACTGTGGCATATGATGACACTGTAGATGTCCCCTGTGGAGAACTCTTCACTTTAGTGTCCTAAAGGTAAAACACCTTTGCCATGAAGATGGAAGATCTCAGATTTAACCCTACAGCTTCAGGTGACAATTGACCAATGAATATAAAAACAGTGTGGGCTCTAATGGACACATTCCAAACTTAAACAGTAGGACACCTTGTTCCTGGATAAAGGAAGGAAGCAACTATGGCCCTTGGGGTAATAATAAGGATATTTGGGGACTTTCAGATTCGGAAACAGGGGTGGTCTAAAGAAAGGGCTCATTAAGGCTACAGCCAATCAGGGAAAGTAGAGAGGAAAGCCTCTGAAATTCCCCTGGAAGTTAGAGCTTTAAAAGGGACATGGATTTAAGCTCATAATAGGGGAAAAAATATTTAGAAAGAAGATGGAAATATTTTATTCAGTTTCCATGATTCAGTTTATTAAACTAGTAAAATGAGTCTTCTTAAGCCAGATCACCAGTGACAGACCTAAGTCTCAGCAGGGTGAAGAAACAGACTGGTCCCAGGTAACAGTTAGCAAACAAAGGAAGCCAGGTTGAAAAATACAGTCTGTCTGCCTGCAAAACCATGATTACCACAGTAAGGTGGAAGACGGAGCTGAGAAATGCCAGTGAGTGTTGCATTGGGCTCCCAGTGTGAGCCAGGCTCTGTGGTCCACAGTTTGCTCCTTACAAGAGATAAAGTTGGCGCTTCTGCTCTGCTTTATACCTGGAAGCAGTCTTCTGAAAAACCCGAGGTCCCAGGGCAGAACGCCACTGTAACTTTCTATTGTGACCACACCTGTAGTGAAAGGGGAGCGGGCCTGCTTTTCATCCCTCCCAGCTCCCACACGGCTAGCTTATAC
>LOJH01013406.1:0-13604 GCA_001685095.1 Ellobius talpinus
CGGGTGTTAAGCTAGCCATGCGGGAGCTGGGCCGGACGAAAAGCAGGCCTGCTCTGGCCTAATCACTACAGGAAAGAGACGTTGCTACCTTGATGTCCTCCAAGCTACATTGAATATACTGGACACGCCTGGGCACATCTGGGCATTCTGCAGCAGACCCTCATTCTCTCCTATTGGAATAGAACTGCAGTATTTGTGACCTGTAATCAAACTACATTTTTAAATGGCTCTCTTGCTTCACCAGTAAAGCCACTGAGGCTTAGGGGAACTGTTCAAAGTCACACAGCAAGCTGGAGGCAGAGTTAACAGGTTGCACACAGGCTTCCGGAGGACCCCCATCCTGTACACGGCATATCCAGAGGATGTCTATAACCTTGGTCTCTGCCTGTGGCCAGTGAATGCCTCAGGCCTTGTGCCTTACTGTAGGACACTGAGTCTTGGTTCCCTCATTTGTAAATGGAACGTGGTAATGATACATTGCGGGGATTTTCTGAGGCTAAATGGGACCACCCACTGCAGTTGTGTTCATCCATGCAAATGCCAGTAACTATTACCACAACCAAACGAAAATATTGTGTGTGCAAAGGGGGCATGATGTCAGTCAGCCTGTGGGAAACTCTCAATACTATACAAATTTAGCGGGTGGATTTATTTTTGAGACAGGATTTTGTGTATCCCAGACTGACCTCAAATTCCCTAAACAGCAGAGGGTAACTCTGAACTTTCTCTCCTCCTGCCTCTACCTCCTGAATACTAGAATTATAGGCATGAGTCACCATACTCTTTATATAGTCCCAAGAACCGAACCCAGGA
This sequence comes from Ellobius talpinus, assembly GCA_001685095.1. Classification (NCBI taxonomy): domain Eukaryota; kingdom Metazoa; phylum Chordata; class Mammalia; order Rodentia; family Cricetidae; genus Ellobius; species Ellobius talpinus. The sequence continues at coordinate 814 of LOJH01013406.1, forward strand.
CCTCGCACATGCCAGGCAAACACCTACTCACCGAGATAGGGTTCCCAGCTCTCTCCCTCTCCCCGCCAGGGTGAATTTTAAAAAGGACTGAACTTGGATCACCTTGACTGCCAATTCTGGGGTCTCCTAGAGTGGAGTTCGAACCCATTCTACCCAGAGCTCTAGGGAATCGAGGCAGCCTCTCTTTTATCCACTGCCTGGTCTGTTTCAGGCACTGTTCCAGGCCTTTGGGTGCATCAGTATCCTCCTGCAGCTCACAATGGAGATGGAGAAACAGGCAACACACAAAGAAAAAGTGTCAGGCTGAGACATTAGTGCGTGGAAAAGGGAGCGGAAATAGTCCCAGGCTCCTACTGTTTCTCGCCCAGTGCAGCAGCGCTACCTAGTGGACACCCTGGAAATTTGCATAGGCTCCTATGAATTAGAGGGTTTAACGGTTGTGCAGTTGGTTGATGCCAGGGTCATCGGACATCCTGTTGTGTACAAGAGAATTAAAGGTAGGAGGAGTAGGAGGAATGAAACCAACCCTCTTTTGTCATTCTAAAATGTCCAAGAAGGGCAGTTTCGTAGCTAAAAGTTTTGCTTGTATCTGCAGAGCCCACCTCAGTTTTATCATTGTATATGAAGGATTTTATAGTCACCAAGAACTCAAGAATCATGCACATGGAGGGGAAAGCAGGTCTCTACTCCATAAGAGTTGTTTACTGGGGACTGAAGAGCTTGCTCAGAGGTTAAGAGCACTGACTGCTCTCCCAGAGGACCTGGGTTTAACTCCCAGCACCCATGTGGCAGCTCACAACTATCTGTAACTCCCAGTTACAGACACTGTCGTACCAAATACACATAAAATAAAGTTAAATCAAAGACAAAAGAGTTGTTTACTGTTGTAAGGAATTACATCTCTGAGGAATTTGAGCCAGCTATCTGCCAGCACACCTGTGTCACGGTGCCAGTCACTGTATTGCTCACATGTGGGAAAAGATAGCCAACCATTCAGTGTGAGTTTTCATTCATCCTAGTGGTTTTGGAAAAGCGTGGGGTGGGGAGGATTTTCTTATCTGTGAATTTATCCCATGCTTGTAAAGTGGAGGGGGCTGTGCAGAATGTTTTGAGGGAAGAGCTTCAGTGATTTTGACACTAAGGCTAAGAACCAGAGGGGCAGAGGAGCAAGCAAGTGCCAATGGACAGAGGCAGCTTAAGGAAGCAGGGACTCATGGGCACATCAGAGAAGGGCTCTCCAGACAGCGGACGTGAGTACGAAGATGAGGCATAGCCAGTGCCGAAGATGACTCAGCTGGTAAAGTGCTCGCTGGGCAAGCATTATGGACCTAAGTTCAGGTCCCCAGCCCCCGTGTAAAAAGCAGGAGTAATTCCAACCCCGGGAGGTAGAGATAGGTGGATCCCAGGGACTTTCTGTTCAGCTAACTCTAGCCAATCAGTGAGTTCCGGGTTCCGTGAAAAGACAACAACAATACCGTTTTACAAAGTAAATGATGGCTGCCATCCAGTTCCTGGGTCCCACCCACACGGCGGAGGGAAAGAACCCCTTAAGTTGTTGTTTAACCTCTACAGCCGCACCCCCCATACACATAAGCTTAAAACTTTTTTAAAATACAGGCTTTTCTGATGTTCAATTTTTTTTAATGCCTGGCATGCTTAAAGCCAGCGTTCAGGAGGCCATCACGGAAGGATATCAAGTTAGAAGCCAGCCTGAGCTGCACAGACCCTATCGGAGACAAAAGCAGCCGTGAAAGGCTCCTGCAAGAACGGAACACTGACTATTCTTCCAGAGGACTTGGGTTCAATTCCCAGCACACACAGGGCAGCTCACAACTGTCTGTCACTCCAGTTCTAGCCCTTCTGAAACCTTCACACAGGTAGACATGCAGGCAAAACACCAGTGAAAACAAAGTCAGGATAAATAAATTCATCATAAAAAAGAAAGGGTGATGGAGAAAGCTGGATTCTGTTTAGGATGTGAGAGAGCAAGAGTGGCTTTGTATTTTGCAAACAGTAAATATCTAAAAATACAAAAAATTAAACCTATTTTTCTCTTTTATTAGGCCTAGTTTTAAAAGAAAGATCCATGAGGATTGTTTTTCTGTTGGGGATGGAACTGTGTCTTCTGTACATCCATATTTTATGTGTACGTCCCTTTTCACAAGTATTTCCGTGGGTGCTAAAGGTGTCGCATGAGGGTGCTGAGGGAAGACTTCCTGCCTCTCACAGATGCCTGGCTCCTGGAGTGAGCAGGCTCAAGGCAATTGTCCTTGAGAATGGGGTCAGGAGGGACAGCCGGCTCTTAAGGAGCCACCAAGAACCATCAGCCGACAGGACTCTTGCCATGGAGTTAGTACTGCTCCCGAGTCTGGCACTACTGTTTGTACCCGACTGTTAAGCTGCTTCTTTGGGGGTGTTCTGTGAGAGGAGACAAAACCCAATGCCAGCTGCTCAGAGGCTTAGGGACACAAGGTAAATGGTTCTTCCAGGAGCCGGTTCAGGGGCCCAGAGTGTAGGAGGAAACGTGTTGGTGCATGAAAACCACTCTACACTGCACCCGCCTCTGGGCTCTTCCCCTGACACTGGGTGGGAGCTGAGGACTAGCTGGGGTACCTGTAGGGTCCATGCTGGAGGACATGAACTGTGAGATGAGGATTGGCTCATAGGGGGCTGGGGGGTTGGGCTGAGTGAGTGAGACAACTGGAGGCAATGGGATCCATCTTCTTACTGTCTGGGCAGAGAATCAACTTTCAGGAGAAATAGGACTGGGGCAACCCCCAGTGCTGGATCAACTGAGATGCTGGTGTAAGTAAGTTTGGACGGACAGATCTAGAAATAGATAAAGATGGACGTGTAGACACACACACACACACACACACACACACACACACACACACACACAACCCAGCTCTCCCTGATGGAGACCTAGGAGAAACAGCCGCCCTTAGCAAACTGCATACCTGGTACCCAGATTTTTATTTACTGCTCTACACTGATAAAATGAAAATCCATGGTTGGAATGTCAATTCCAAGGCCAGGACTGGAAAATTACAAGTTGAGCCCAAAACTCTGCATGGAAAAGAAAGTACTCAAAGCACAAGAATGTTGTGTAGATGTCGTATACCGAGGCCAACTGAATAAACTCCCAGTTGTCAAAGGCAGACTGAGGGGAGCATGCCCGCAAGCTCCCCAGCCTTCCTGATGCTGCTCCTCCTGCTGTCTGAGACTTGCCTCATTTTCAGACACTTCAGGGAGTTCCCTGAAGCCTGAAAACGTAGAGGCTGGGTTTGGATGTTAGGAGGAAACCTAAAGATGGACGATTTGTAAATAAATGGAAATCCAATTTCTGTGATTTGCAAATAAATGGAAATTTAATTTCACTTGCACTTGAAAGTCTGAGCTGTTGGGATTAGAAGGCTCTGCTCCAAGTCACTCCAGTCCATCCCTGAGGGCTTTCTCTTTCTGCCTTTGTTTGTTTGTTTTGAGACAGGGTTTCTCTGCATAGCCATGGCTGTCCTGGAACTTTCTCTGTAGACCAGGCTGGCCTCGAACTCACAGAGATCCGCCTGCCTCTGCCTCCTGAATGCTGGGATTAAAAGCACACACCACCACCACCCTGCCTTCTTCTCTCTTTTTGTCAGCCTCCCAAACACCCATCCATCTTCCACCTCATAAACCAACTCCTGTCAGCACATTCCTGTTCCAGCCAGAAAGAGGGGGAAAAAATGTAAAAAGCAAGATGACAATATGTGCCTTCGCTTTAAGGATATGACCTAGAATGCACATATATATATATCTCACTCCTGTTCACACCCCCAATGTCTAAAACTCAGTTGTAGAACGTGTCAATCTGTAAGGGAGGCTGGGGAAGCATGTAGTAATTCTGAACCTGGCTAAAAATAATTTCACCATGTAAGAAAGGGGTAGCAGGATCTGAGAGATAGTGAGCACTTCTGCTCATGGGACAAATTCATCCCTCTTCTTTCTTTCAAGAGACTTGGTTCTTTTACAACCAGCAAATGAGATACTAACTTTACTGTCACTCTCTATACCAGTTATACCAGGCACTCCAGCACTCCAGATTGACATTTCTCTGTTTTAGCGGGGGCCTTACTATACAACCTTGGTTGGCCTTGAACTCTCAAAGAGTCGAACCTGCCTTTACCTCTACCTCCCAGAGTGCTGGAATTAAAGGTTTGAGTCAGCAGTCCCTCCCCAGTTGTTTTAATTATTATTTATTATTTTTAGATTTATGTATTTTTTGTTTTTGTGTGTATGACTGTTTGCCTGAGTGTGTGTGTGCCACATGTATGCCTGTTGCCCGTGAAGGTCGCCTCCTTGGAGTTAGGGATGGTTGTGAGCCACCATGAGGGTACTGGAGACCCGCCCTGGGTCTTCTACAAGAGCAAGCACTCTGAACCGATGAGCCACCTTTCCAGTCCCCTATTTAAATTTTTAAAATATTTATTCATGCAGGGGTGGGTACGCTCATGCTCCAGCATGCACGTGGGGATCAGGGGGCAACTTGAGTGAGTTCTCTCCTTCCAGCTGGTGTCCCAGAGACTAAAGTCCTGCGGCCAGGCTTGGCATCAGGGCCGTGACCCCCTGAGCCGTCTCTTGTAGTTTTGTTAGCAGTTTGTTGAAGCAGCTTGGACAAGAGAGGGGATTGGCTATCAGAGTGACAGCATGACTTGTTCTTACTCCCAAACCGTGTGACATCTCGAATGGGAGCCAGGATTTCTGGAACCGCACAGTCAAGTCCTTGGCATCGCCCTTGGCCTGCAGTTTATCTATCCTGTGGTCCTGGTGCTGGGAGTACATCAACATCACCCCCCCGGGTGTCCACTTTTGGCTGGAGCCAGACCTGTTTGTGGGTAGCGCCTTCCTTTAATGATGTCAATGGCATTCTGGGTGACATCCCTTTATGCTTAAACAGCAGCTCCACCCTGATCTCAGGATAAGTACTTACGGTTAGGGACACAACACATCATTCCTCAGCCATACCCAATGCTCATAAGTGTGACAGTCTGGGCAACCTCCAAGGGTCTCCTGGCATAGTGGAGATTCAAAAAGAGACATAGTGACACCAAAGCTCTAGTTCTCCCCCCTCCCCCCAGACAAGCTTTCTCTATAGCTTTGGAAACTGTCCTGGAACTAGCTCTTGTAGAACAGGCTGGCCTTGAACTCACAGAGGTCCGCCTGCCTCTGCCTCCCGAGTGCTGGGATTAAAGACGTGCGCCACCACCGCCCGGCTCAGCGCTCTAGTTCTAAAATGACCTTATGCCCGGGTCATGGCAGGAGCTAGGTATCAGGAAAGCTTCAGAGAATCTTCTAAAATGAAACTGTTGGTCTGGGCTCCAGGTTCTGCCATCGTTATCACATCCTCCAACCGACACCACAAATACTGGGTGGATGGTGGCACAGCAGAGGAGGCCAGGCTGTGGGAATGGAATAGCAACAAAGCAGGAAGGAGGACAGGGTCCACTTACCATGCAGAGGGGTATGGAATTAGCCCCAAGAACCATTGGCATTTAAGGCCTGGGGGAGCTCGTGCCCATCCATGGCTAAGTCACAGAGGCCTCAGGACTCTGGGCGGTTCAGGTCGTCCTCCTGGCACTGAAGCTATGGATCAAACCGGCTTCCTGCCAGCAACACAAGTTTCTTCAGCTCATCGGTGCTCAAAGCACATAGTTTGCTCAGCAGACAATTCACTTAGAAGGTCTAAGTTATACTTGGGACTCACCAGGAACTGCCTTGAGCTGGGGGCTGGGACTGCTGGGAAGTGCACATGCTGCTCTTAGGGAGGGGCTCCTGCCTGGTAGCATTGGCCGGTTTCCGCAGTACAAATGTGCCCTGTACACTGCCACCCACCAACGTCATGTAACAATGCACAATTGGCTTTTTAGCCAGCCTGAGCCTGCCTCCACGCAGCAGTGCTGACACCCCATTTATTATAAAAACATAGGGATGTCTTTTGGGGACTGAGACTGGAGATATGTCTGGAGTCTTGGCCTACCTTGAGGCAGGGGCTGGACCACTTCTGTAGCTTAGGTTATCTCAGTCTCTCCTTCTCTATTTGCATCTTTCTGGGTTCACTCTATCTCCTGTGTGGTAGATTGACATCAGTGCTTGGCCCACTGAGCAGAGACTCCCTCTTCCTCACATTTGCTAGGTTTTCATGTCTCCTAACAAGAAATAAACCAGACTGAAGCTGAGTCTCTCTCTGTCCCAATTTCAAATTCCCTAGAGGAAGCCCATTGGCCCAGCTTGGGTCAGAGACCCAGTCAGATACAACTAGGGGACAGGAAGTTGTTATATATAGTAATATGGTAGCCAGGTCTCTGATAGGATAGCCGCTGTGCGGTGATGAAGAAAGATAAGAAGAGAAGTCAGGAAAAAAAGTAGCAAGATCAGGGCCAGTGAGACAGCTCAGCAGGGGAAGGCACTTGCTGCCAAGCCAGACAACCTGAGTTCAAAAGGCAGAACTGCTGGGCGGTGGTGGCGCATGCCTTTAATCCCAGGACTCAGGAGGCAGAGGCAGAGGGATCTCTGTGAGTTTGAGGCCAGCCTGGTCTACAGAGTGAGTTCCAGGACAAGCAGAGCATCAGAGAAACCTTGTCTCAAAACAAAACAAAACAACAACAACAAAAAACCCAAACCAACATTGATAATAAATAAATAAATAAATAAATAAATAAATAAGGTAAGTAAGTAAGATGTAGACAGACGTGGCAGGCATCTTTAATGCCTGCACTTGGGAAGCAGAGGCAGGAGGATCTCGGTGGGTTGGAGGCTTGGTCTACATAGCAAGTTCCAAGCTAGCCAGGACTATGTAGTGAAAGCCTGTCTAAAAAACAAACAGCAGTCAAAAGTAAAGCACAGACGTTACAGAGCTTCGTGCTAAACGACGAGGCACGCTCACGGAAAGGGCATGTCTTCCTCCATCTTCAATAGCCACAGCAGCTCCTTTGTGTGACCCAGTCTCCCGGTCACAGCTGCCTAAAGGTCCCTAGGTGTCTTTTACTGGTTGTACTTTTCAGACCGCGTCCCAGTCAGGACCAACAGCTGGTGTTCAGAGGGTCCTGGCCTTTAAAGCGTGTCCTAGCTTATTTGGCTGTGAGAAAATACCCTGGCAGAAAAGTAACTGAGGGGAGGGAGGGGCTTATTTCAGTTGACAGTTTCCGGTTATAGCCCATCACTGTGGGGACGTCAAGGCAGGAACTCATCCATAGACAAGAGCAGAGAGGAGTAAAAGCACGCTTGCTTGCTCGCTCAGTTCAGTTTCTTTCTTTTCTTTTTTATTAAAAATTTCCACCTCCTCCCATTTCCCTCCCCCTCCCCCCCAGTTCAGTTTCTTCACTCACACAATTCAGGACCGACCTGGACTGCTGCACCTGGCCTAAGAATGGTGCCACCCACGGGTGGATGGGTCCCTCCACACCACTTAGGAGAAAATCTCGCATATGTGCCTACACATCAAAGCAGTGTAGACAATCCCTTGGGAATGTTTCTTCTCAGAGGATTCACAGCCAGCTGACAGGTAAAGATAGCCAGAACATTTGATTGACCCTGTGCTCTCTGTGAGAGCATCAGATCTTCTTAGCCATAAGAAAAAGAGACTAGCTCTATCAGCTGGGAACTCACAGACAGATGCACTGTGTGGCGTTGTAGGGATAATAAGGGGAAAGGAGAAGGAAGACAAGGGCCCAGAGATCGGAAAGATTGGGAGATGGAACCCCATGAGCTGGCAGACGGCCCACTGGGGAGCTGCTGGCCTGAGACTTCTGGGAAAAACCCGACTCTCCACAAGGTGGTGATTTCCTCCAGGGTGGTCTTGCCAGCATCCCTGTGTATCTCCCCAGGGGAAAGGCTCAGTGCCATCTGGATGACAGCCTGTGGTGAATGAGGACCCCACAGATCATGTCTCTGTGTGGCCCCTGGCTGCTGGGTGATGGAGGTGCTTCTCCCAGCGAGAACCTGGCGATCAATGAGGCTTTGCCTGGACTGCAGAGTTAGAAAGGTGGACCCACCTGGATGCCAGGGCCTTGCCCAGAGTTCCCCCAGCCAGCTCTAGCTTCAGTTTTTATGATGGCTACTCTTCAGTGTCTGCTTGATGAAATTTAAAATCACCATGGAAACACACCTATGACGGTGGTGTTTCCTGAAAGGTTTGGCAGAACAGGGAAGGCACCGGCCCTAAATGTAGGCAGCACCATCCTGTACGCTGGGGGCTCAGCGGGGGTGGGGAGGNGGTGGTGGTAAGGGTGAGGGGAGTGAGCTGAGCAAGCATCACTCATCTCCTCTGCTTTCTGACTAATGGCTAGTTTCCCCGCCATGATAGCTTTATCCTGACACTGTGAGCCAAAATAAACCCTCTTCCACAAACTGCTTCTCACCAAGCATGGGGCACACTAGTGAGAAAAGTAACCAAAACAACATCTTCCCACTCAGCTGCCTGAGAGCTGCCTGCCCATCCCTACCCTTCTCCCAAGCCCCTCCCCCAACCCTTCTCCCCTTCCCTTTCCACCTTCCCTTCCCCCTCCCCACCCTTCTCCCATGCCCACCCAACTCCACCTTTCTCCCAGCCCCACGGACCCGTTTGGGATTGGGGAGAATGAGGAACAAAGCTTTAGCTCTCAGTATCGATGTTGTCCTTCCCAATACCACCTCTGTGTATCTGGAAATCTGAAAGGGTAAAACCTGGAGAACAAGCATCAGGCCCACTTCCCAGTGACTGGTCAGAGGCAAACACACTACTCTCTTAAAGGCCAATCAGAGCCCATAAGGAAAAGCTCCCCATTCTGGGTTGAAACTCTTTGAGTTTAAGAACAAAGCAGAATCCTAGCATGGTGGCTCACACTTGCAATCCTTATGCTTAGGATGCTGAGGCAGGAACATCACTGTTAGTTTGAGACAATTTGGGACTACATAGAAATGTCTTTAAAAATATTAATAAAAACAATATAAGTGACTGGTGAAATGACTCAGCAGTTAAGAGCACCGGCTACTCTTTTAGAGAACCCAGGTTCTACTCCCTGCACCCACACGGCAGCTCACAACCATCTCTAACTCCAGGTTCAGGAAAACCCAGCATCCTTTATTGGCCTCCATAGGTACTGCAGGTATATGGAACACAGATATTCATGCAGGCAAAACAACCATACACATAATATAAAGGTAAATAAATCTTTAAAAAAAAGAAAAAAGAAGAAAAGAACAAGCTGGGTCTGGAGACAAACCGGGAAATAGGAATAGAGAGAACCAGTGTGGAAGAAAGGAGAGCCCAAAGATGGATGGGCCAGGGATTCTGACAGCACTGATGTGTGTGAGTGTGTGTTTGTGTGTGTGTGTGCTGTGTGTGAGTGTGCATGTGTGTGTGCTCTGTGTGGGTGCGTGTGTGTGTGTGTGTGTGTGTGTGCGTGCTGTTATGGTTTTCGGCTCTTTAAGAGACAAGCCACGCCTACTCCCGGCGACCCCTGCCCTCCTCTTGCCATCTTAGCTTCTCACTGTTCCCTTTTCGCACACGCTCCCTCTCGCTCCCTTCTCTCTCTCCGTTCTCTTCTCCTTCTTCCCCCACTCTCTCTCCTCTATTCTGTATGATGTGTCTGTCCATGTGCCTTCTATCCGCCGCTTGCTCACACCCCCGGGCTCGCTGGGACCAGTCCGCCCGGGACCAGCCACCGCTCAGGAACGGGCAGCCCGTCTCTGCCTGGGACTAGCTGCTCTGTGGGCCCGCTGCCTACTGCCGCGGGGGATGGGGACCCGCTGCCCGGCTGCCCGGCTGCTCGGGACCAGGCACCAGGACCCGCTGGGAGCTGCTCGGGACCCGCGAACAAAAATCATAAAATGTGCTGTGTGTGGTGTGTGTGTGTGTGCTGTGTGTGAGTGCTGTGGGTGGGTGCGTGCACACAGGCTTGTGCACACCGTGGCACTGGTGTGGAGGTCACAGGACAACCTTGTCCTTGGGTTCTGGCTTGCCTTCCACCTCATTTGAGAGAGTCTCTGTTGTTTTTCCATAGCGTACTCCAGGCTCACTGATCCACAAGCTCCCAGGGATTCTCCTGTCTCCACTTTCCACCTTCCCAAATAGGTCCTGGATGTATAGATATTTGTGCTATGCATCTGGCTTTTATGTGGGCTCATATCTTTCTGCTTGCGAGGCAAGGTATTTTACCACTGAGCCATCTCTCTAGTCCCCGATGCACTGCTTAAATGTTGTGACTATTATGACCAATAAGTTTTCTTAGGATATCCCTAGCTCCCTAGGGAGCAGACCTGGAAATAAACGCCCATTTGGCCCCTCATTCTTAAGGAAGAACAAACCCAGAGAGCAGAGAGAGAGGGCAAGCAAGGGAGCTAAGTTGACAAGCAGCAAGTGTGAAAATGCCCAGACTCCCAGAACCACCCTCCCAAAGATACATTTCACCTCGGGGAAACTTCATGGGAAGGAATGGGTAAGGATTTACTCAACTTCTCCCGTTGGCCAAATGATTGATCAATGCGGTATTAATTCTTTATCCACCCATCAACAGGTGGCAGGGTCAGTCTTGTGGGACTACTATTGACACTGGGATTTGGAAGGAAGGCTCTAATGATATGAGTAACTACAAGGTGAGGCAGTGATTTTTGCTTTCGTATTTTTTTTAAGGGTGTATGCTTCTGTTTGGTTCGTTTAGTCTTCCTAGGTAGCCCACCTGGTTGCAGAGTCGCCTTGCCCATTGCTGCATTGCCGGGAATTACAAGCTGCCATGCCTGGCCTCGGTGACGAATTTGAAGTGTATTCTGAGCTCGGGTCAGATAAAACATTTAAGGAGGCCCAGGGGAGAGCAGAAGGCAGCCAGGCCAAGGGAATGCAGAATACCAAAGAAAGCCATCACCGACGACCAGAGCCGTAAGGAATCAGCAGCGTTTGGGGGACCTACTGTGTTCAAAGAAAGGCAGCTCAGTGAGCATTTACAGAACACCAAGAATTTACCAGAACGTGGCCCCCTATTGCTCAGCAGCCCTGACCTCTCCCCTTTTCTGGGAACTGAGCCTTCTTACTTCCTGCGCCGCCCCACCCCCACCACACGTTGTTACCATAGGAACAACCTCGGTCCTGCCATTGGACCGCACCCCTCTGTCCACAGTTGATTGGACTAGAGTGAACACCTCACCGAGGCTGGACCAATCAGAGGCCCAGGCCCTGGAGAATTGGGAAGGTTGGGACCCAGAAAGTGATTGAAGCTTTGCTTGCAGGGCTGGACAAGTTGGGTCGTTGGCTAGGCGGATGCTGGCAGCCAGCTTTTCAATCGATTGAAGAGAAACGGTGAGAGGTGTTAATGAGGAAGACGCAAGATAGGAGTAATTGTGGGACCTGGTTTCTGGGCGCCCAAGACATGGCTGCACCCCTGCCCTGGGGCTCTTCAGAACAAAGCCCGCTTTCTCTTTCAGTTGCATGCAGTGGGTTTCTGTGGATTGCAACACAAGTCTTAACGAATACCATGCCAAGTGCTGGGGCTTTATGGATGCATTGGTCTCTGCTCCCAAGAAGGTCATAAAACCAGCAGGAGGGCCAGACATATACAACTAAACATTAACTACGGGGGTAGGGTAGGGGCCGGGGAGTGAGTGCTGTCATAAAAGGTCATTCAAAGCAGGAGATTGCCCGGGGATAAATGAAAATAACAGATGTAAAGGGTATTTGGAAAAGCCCAGCTGTGTAATTCGCATGTAATTATGAGAATCAATTGCTTTTCCCCTTCCACTTAATCAGGAACGAAAGCACCTTCCTTTCCGAAATATGCGATCAGCCTTTCAGGCTGCTTCTCTTTCCCAAGGATTTGGGGAGCGTCTGGCATCGGCTTTTGCGGTGAGCTGACAGGTTGTCGCCTCTCCGCTTCCAGCAGCCTCTCCTTGACTCTGAAATGGGAAGGCCGCTGATTCACTGAAAGAGCCCTTGGGAGTGAATCACTGACTGAGAGCTCTGCCTGATTGACACACCACCATCCATTGCCTTGTAGCCTGGGGACCATGACATTTATCTGGAGAGACAGGTGTGACTTTTCCCAGCTATCTAGTTTTCAAATCACAGAGACCTTTGCAGTGCTCACACAGTTAATGAAAGAACGATGGCACCTTATTGAGACATGCCGGCCCTCCACCCTCTTCACACAGACACCTTGGCCGAGCATCTCCCGTCAGGATGGTGCTCAGGTATAGCAGATGCTCACTTAGAGGACTCCAATGTCCACCCGATGTAGATCCCAGGCACACTCTGCTGGTTGTCTGCTGTATGCACAGTTTGGGCCACTTTATAAGCACCTCTTGGTATCCTTGGAAGACTGATTCGAACACACATACACGCGCACACACACATACACACAGGATCAGGCACCCGCTCACACAGCTGACCATTGGATTCCTGGGGACCCACATTGTGGAAGGACAGAACCAATTCGTGCAGTGGCCTTTTTTTTTTTTTCCAAGACAGGGTTTCTCCGTGTAACAGCCCTGGCTGCCCTTGAACTTGAAGACCAAGCTGGCCCCGGACTCACAAAGCTCCTCTGCCTCCTTAATTCCTGCCTCTGCTGGAATTAATGGCATGTTCCTGTGGCACATCCTCGGACTTCTGTAGGCATACTGGACTATGGCATGCATGTGAGCTTGCATCCACACACAGGAGCAGAAAATACATTCTTAAAGTCTTTAAAAACTGTGTTGGGGCTGGAGAGATGGCTCAGTGGTTGAGAGCATTATCTGCTCTTCCAAAGGTCCTGAGTTCAATTCCCGGCAACCACATGGTGGCTCAC
>LOJH01013407.1:7818-24841 GCA_001685095.1 Ellobius talpinus
AGTTCAATTCCCAGCAACCACATGGTAGCTCACAACCATCTGTAATGAGATATGATGCCCTCTCCTTGACTGTAGGCATATAAGCAGACAGAATACTGTATACATAATAAATAAATGAATCTTTTTTAAAAAAATAAAAAAGTAGTTGGAGATAACTTTGTTTATAAAGTCATGAGCTTTGATAGACAAACTTTCTTGCTTTGAAACTAAGCAGTCATGTTTTACATGATTGTTATCTCATAGCTCAGGAGATGGTGGAAGATGATCAAGAATTCAAAGTCAGTCAGTGATAGTGCACCCTTTAATCCTAGCACTGGGGGCAGGTGGCAGAGGCAGGCAGATCTCTGTGAGTTCAAGGCCAGTATGATCTACAAGAGCTAGTTCTAGGACAGGTTCCAAACCTACAGAGAAAACCTGCCTCGGAAAACAAAACAAAAAAGAATTCAAAGCCAGGACCAGCTATATAGTGAGTTCTTTGAAAGGGAGGAAAAGAGGGAGGGACTGACTCATATAAAGATTGATACTCGGAAGAGAACAATTTTGGTTGCTTCCAATAAGCTGAAATCTTATCTCTACAATGCATGGCATTATTTAGCAAAGTTTATCTAAAATGGAATAGTGACCGAAATGCCAGAACTTAAGAAATTCCAAAATCTTAAGACAATTACTACAAAAAAAAAAAGACATGAAGTGGGGAGGGATACTGCAAGCCAAATATTAAAGCATTCTCTTTAGATTTGCTGGCCATTTACTAAACAAACTCTCTTCACCTCTCTTCACCTTCTAGCCATTTGGAAGAGATTAAGGTTCACACTGCTGTTTCTTTGATACTGGAGAAGAGGCTGAATTAAGTTATCTGATGCTCATCAGGAGAACAACCCTACAGACAGAGAAGTATGTAACAGTTACATTATCAGTCAAGCAAGGTGGTGTCAGAAGGTGGAAGGAAAAATGATCAGGAATTCAAGGTCAACTTCCTACACGTGGGAAATTCCAGGGCCAGTCTAGTCTCTGACTCAGAACTAAAAGTACTTGCAGAACAAGCCTGATAATTTGAGTACAATCTCCAACTCCATCTGAAAGGAGAGAATTGGCTCCTGAAAGTTGTCCTCTGTTCTCGACAATTGGTTACCTGCCTGCCCACCCACCATCCCTCCCTTCCTCCCTCTCTGATACATACACCACACACACACACACACCAATAGAATTGCAATTAATAAGAAAAGCAAAGAGAACTAATATTTACAGTCAGCACAGCCTTCAGAGCACTCACATGCACCAAATAGTGCAATCTTTCCCTGCTGTAGAAGATCAAACTTACTTAGTACTTACATATGGTACTTAGTACTTACTTAGTACCCTATGTGTACTAAGTAAGCACTTAACCACTGAGCTACACAACAGCTTCAATACACCAATTTTGAAAAATTTATTGTATATATGCCACATGTGTACAATCCTATGGAGGCCAGAACAGGGTGCTGGATCCCTTGGAGCTGGAGTTCACACAAATGTGAGCTGCTCAGTGTGGGTGCTATGAAACAAATTTGGGTTCTCTAGAAGAATAGCAAATGTTTTTAACCACTAAGTAAGTCATCTCTCAGGCCCAACAGCAATATTTTTTTAAAGGAGACATTTTAAACTTATAAAAGAAAAAAATCTAACAGGATTATCCTAGCACTTATCAAGAATAACACCTTTTTTCTAACACATCACTTTATGGAGTATACATGATCCTCTAGAGAATTCTTCCCTAGTGTCTTGTTGGGAGGAGTATAAAGATGAATTCAGATTTGTTTCACTGTCCTCTGCCAACAGAAAACTTGTTCCAGACTGAGCATGAGTCAAGCTGGACCAGTTATAGATACTGAGGAAGAAAAGATTTTCTGCTGATGACCTAAGATGACTATCTTGCTGTGGGCATCTTGACTAGTATAAGTACACTGTGCATATACAACAGAGGCAAATCAAATGACCAAAACTGGAAGTTAAGAGAATCCTATGGTCTCAAGCCCCTGGATCTTTGACCAATAACTAAACTCAAGAGATAGACTCCTAGGAGTACCGATTGCAAAGGTTCAAATTTCCTCCAAGTTCAAACAGTTCTGAGCTGAATTTCTATAGCACATAATTGCTAAGGTTCTATGAACATCACCAAACTGAAGATAAAACTCTTCTAGAAAATGATTTACAAAATACAATATTTTAGTGAGGCAGTGGTAGCCCGTGCCTTTGATCCCAGCAGAGAACGGCAGATCTCTGTGAGCTCAAGGCCAGTCTGGTCTACAGAATGAGTTCCAGGTAAGCCAAGACTACATGGAGAAACCCTACCTCGAAAGGAAATTAAAAAAAAAAGAAAGAAAATCCTTTAAATACCTAGAAACTATGACCCTTAGGAAATTTTCTAAATGGTTACCAAGCTATATAGTTCACCAAGCTGTATCTTGAATTTATGTGTTTTGTTGTATTATCTTATTACAATTTTTTGAAAATTTTTCTGCCCCAGGTTGAAGATAGTTCAGTAGTTTAGAGCATTGGTTACTCTTCCATAGGACCCAGGTTCAATTCCCAGCACCTACACATTGGCTCACACCATCTGTAACTTGTCCAGTGGGTCTCACACCCTTTTCTAGCCTTCACGGGCACCAGGCATGTATATAGTATACAGATACATGCAGGGAAAAGACCCATACACAT
Source organism: Ellobius talpinus (assembly GCA_001685095.1). Taxonomy (NCBI): domain Eukaryota; kingdom Metazoa; phylum Chordata; class Mammalia; order Rodentia; family Cricetidae; genus Ellobius; species Ellobius talpinus. Next base: position 10,516 of record LOJH01013407.1, read on the forward strand.
AAAACACTTTTATAAAAGATAGAAAGACAGACAGACAGAGGCCTGGGCCATAATAAAGATGGCTGAGATACAGGAACTTGCCACCAAGCTTGAGGACCTAAATTCAGTCCCTGAGAGAGAGAGCGAAGATGAGTCAATTCCTGCAAATTGTCCTCTGATCTCCACACATGTATATCTCATACATACATACGTACATACATACATACTACACACACACTCACTCACTCATTCACTCACTCAAAATATTAAAAAGATAGAAAAAAAAGTAAACGGTGGTGGACATGCCTTTAATCCCAGCACTCAACAGGCAGAAACAGGTGAATCTCTGTTGAGTTCGAGGCCAGTCTGGTCTACAAGAGCTAGTTCCATGACAGACTCCAAAGCTACACAGAAAAACCCTGTCTTGAAATTAAAAAAGATAGAAAGAAAAAACATTAGGGTTGGATAGATGGTTCAACAGTTAAAAGAGCACTGACTGCTCTTCCAGAGGACCCAGTTCAACTCCCAGCACCCATTGGCAGTTCACAACTATCTAACTCCAGTTCCAGGGGACCTGACACACATGGCAAAACACCAAGTCATACTTTAAAAAATAAAAAGCACCCACATATTACTCTTGGGGCTGGAGAGATGGCTCAGAAGTTAAAAACACTTGCGGTTCTTCCAAATTCATTTCATGGCACCCTCATTAGGCAGCTCACAAAAACATACAACTCCAACTCTAGGGGAGCCAACAATTCTGACCTCTCCAAGCACCCAGAAACCTGCGACATGTATACACAAAGACAATATACACATATAAAGCTTTAATAAAAATATTAACAACATTAAACCTAGTAACAGAAAGAAAATGATATATGGTTTTGACTAGAAATAGGGATGTGGGTCCACAGTAGAGTGCTTGCCTGGCATAAACAAAGCCCCACTGTTCAATTTCCAGCACTACAAAATAAACAAATAATATATAATATTATAATCTATAATAAATATATATTATATATAATAACAAATATAATATATACACTTATATATTTATTTATTTGGTTAGTTGGTTGATTTTTTTTCAAACAGGTTTCACTGTGTGGTAACAGACTTGGTTGTCCTGGAACTTGCTCTGTAGAACAGGTTGGCCTCTAACTCAAGATCCACCTGCCTCTGCCTCCTTAGTGCTTGGATTTAAGAGTGCACCATCATTTCCCAGCTGACTTTTTAAAAATTAAATATTTATAATTATTGCTAAATTTAAGTTTTATCCCCAAGACCTACATGATACAAATAAGAGGGTTTTTTTCCAGGAATTTTAAGGACTGGAGGAAGGCAGCTTTGCACCAGCACTCATCTGTTCCTGATCCACCCAGAAGGCAGAAGAGTCCACTACCACAGCCGTGAGCAGTCTATCCCAGGAACTGTGAGGTGAAGTAAAATTTTCCTCCCTTAAGTTGCTTCTTCTTCAGTCAAAGAAATAAAAGATAATAATAATTAAGCTACACAACCAAGGCTGTGTGGCACTGGCCAAAAGAAAATGAAGACTCATAGATCAATGGAAGGAAACACAGAACCCAGATCTACTCCACACAAGTACAATCAACAGATTGTTAACAAATGTGCAAAATTAATTCAATTGAGAGAAGACAACATTTCCAACAAACAATGCTGGTGCAACTGGGTTCTATACAAGCAAAAGGGGAGGAGTGACCTAAACACTAAATCTGATAAAAATACAATCCCAAACAGCTCAGGTTTAAATACATAGTCTAAAAACATAAAAGTAGCTGGATATAGTGGCACACACTCTTTAATCCCAGCAGGGGGAATCTCTGTGAATTCAAAGCCAACTTGATCTACATAGTAAGTTCCAGGACAGAAACCTGTCTCAACACCCCCAATGACCGATAAAGAGGGAGGGGGAGGGAGGGAAGGACGGATGAACAGATGGAAGGATAAAATGATAATGAAAATTTTTAAAAGAAAACACAAAAATCTTCATGAAGAATTTATATTCATAAATGGTGTGGGAAACCAATACAGTAGACTTAATCAAAATTAAAGTTTTACTGTAGGGGAGAAAATGTTAAAAGACCAGAAAATGACTCAATGGTTAAGACTGCAGATTTCTCTAGCAGATGACCCAGTTTTGGTTACCAGCCCTCATATAAGGCAGCTCAAAACTGCCTGTAATTCCAGCTCCAGAGCACCCAACATCTTCTGGCTTTCAAGTGCACCTAGACCCACATACATATACACATACATAAATACAGACACATACACATATGTGCATAATTAAAATAAAACAAAATCTTTATGAACAAAACAGAAAAAAAAACTATTAAGAGTATAAAATGCAAGAGGCATCTCCACTTTCCCATGGTAAGTTATAACCATTCTACAGAATAGCAATTAAAAGTTTAAACAATTATTACGTAGACCTATATTGATGACCTTCAAAATCAGACATCATTCTCAGTGGAGAAAAAGCCAATCTCAAAAGATGAATGTAACATCCTTAAAAGGACAGAATTACAAAGTGATTCAGGAAAGAGAAGAGGTACATGAGTGAATATCAAGAAGTAGATGAGATCTTTGAAAAAATGAACAAGTCCTTGTACCTTGACTGTGGCAGTAGTTATATAAAATCTACAGATGTAATAAAAAAAGTTAAAATAAGGCAACCTATTAACTGACTGTTGTTAGTATAACTAAATTACTGGACCAAATATTGTCAAGCAATGCTAACTTGACTAAAAATTGGCAGCGCTGAATGCAAATGGGTCTATGCTGAGATGAGGGTTTTTTTTCCCCCTTTTCTTTTTTGTTCAGAGAAAGAGTCTCATGTATGCCAGGCTGGCTTTGAACTCACTATGTAGCTAAGGATGACTTAGAACTTCCTGTCTCCACCTACTGAGTACTAAAATTACAGGGGAATGCCACTCTGCCTGGTTTTATGTGACACTGAGATCAAACCCAGGGTCTCAAGCATGTTAAGCAAGCACTCTACCAACTAAGCTACATCCCAAGTTCCTGGAACAAATACTTTCAAATTTAAATAATTTGTCTCAGTTCTTAGTACCCACCATTGCCTCAACATGTTCCTAAAATGATTCAGGTTCACAAGAAAATAAATTACATAGTATTTCATGTACCAACTCCCTTAGTTTACCTATTAAAAGTTATTTGCACAAGTTAACCCGCATGAAACCTTATTCCTTTACGTTTCTCCCTCCATCCCCTTGTTAGCACACAGCAGCGACAACGGTGTACAGGCTTAGAGTCCTGCCTCTAGACTCTCCCATCTCTCAACCTCTTCAACCTTCCTGGGAGTACAAAGCTCAAAGATTACTTTCCCATGCACCACCACTTTTCCTTATAATTGATGTTGCCCAGATGGTAGAATTTCTTAAAATTAAAGAAAACATTTCAATTTAAATTTAAAAGAAAAAGTTTTAAAAATAAACACAAACCAATACTGGAAAGAGCTGCTTCCTGAGGGAGTGAGCTCTGTATCACTTATGTACTGGAGCATATGGGAAGATGTGGACCTGTCCCAACAATAGAATCCTGTGATCCTATATCATTCCCTTAAAGTTCTTCCCTTCCACACCTGGCATTCCAAGCCACTCCTTAAATAGTGCCCTAAGCCAAGAGCACACCTGTAGCAAGAACCCACAGAGCTGGGACCAAGGAAGCTGGGAACCAGCCACACGCTGCTTCACTTGGCCTGATTCAGTCTTTACAATCCAAGAGCTCGTGCAAACCAACCTGTCTCTCTTAACAGATCATGTCCTCAGACAAGACACACCTTAAGGTCAGTACCCCAAAGCTACTGGTGGAATGAATTCCCACAACATTTCCCCTTTTTGTCTAAATAAGAAAGTTCTAAGCCTAATACAAAACTATATATAGTAAGAACAATTATCAAGAATTGTCCAGGAGAAAGAAAGGGTAATAACATACACAAAAGTGAGAGACTGAATTGAAGAATAAAGTCAAGGCTAGCCTGGGCCTGAAAATAAAAAACCCACAGGACACTGTAATTTCCTAGACCATTTAGGGGGAAGAATGTTTTCTGAGATCAAACCCAGGACCTTGCGCATGCTTAGTACCCGCTCTACCATCTAAGCCAGACCTCCAGACTCTCCTAACCTTTCCTGTCTCCAGTGCTCCATTAACACTGTCCTGCAGCACAAGCCTCAACATTCTCCAAGCACAATCTGCATGTGCTCCTACTTCACTGGATTGACATTCCCTTTTTCTTCTCAATTTCAAGATCCAATGTTCTAATACATTAAGGAAGATTTCTAACCTGGTATTTATCTTACCATTCTTTCTATATTCATTCTATTAATTCACATTTCAAGCCCATGTGTCCTAATTATAAATTCTACATCAAAACAGAAAGAAAAACAGCCTTTCTGCTGTGGTGGTATGAATGAGAATTGCCTCTACAGGCTCATATATTTGAATGTTTGGTCCCAGTTTGGTGGAGCTGTTTGGAAAAGATTAGGAGGCATGGATGAGAAGTGTCCCTAGGGATGGGCTTTGAGGTTTCAAAAGTTCACACCATTCCCAGTGTTTCTCTGTCTCACACTTATGGTAAGGATGTAAGCTCTCCACTACTGCTCCAGCACCATGCCTGCCTGCCTCTATGCTCCCAAGCAAGATCATCATGGACTCTTAACTAGCCCTCTGAAACTATAAGCCCCAATAAACACTTCCTTCTGTAAGCTGTCTTGGTCATGGTATCTGTAGAGCAACTAAAAAACTAAGGACACTACTAGATAGAAGAATGTCTTCCCCAACAGAGGAACACACACAATCAGCCAGCCCCATTCTGTTTTTTCTAACATATATTTTTCCTAGATTTGCTTTTACTCAATCATGTATTAACTTGAACCCTCTTTCATTTTCTTTCTGTTTTTTGTTGGTGCCCCTCCCTCCAAGACAAAGCTATTCTGTAGCCCATGCTAGACTTGGCCTCTTTACTGGAAAAAAAAAGTTATTGTAAACAATCCAAGATTGTACAAAGGTGTGCCTCTGCTTCTTTTAGTCTTCACCCAGGTGTACGCATGAGCAGCAGGGACGAAGCTGCTGGTATTAGAGCAAGCTCCTATCATCAGCTTTTGAAACAAAATGCTGACTAGGCCCAATATTACAAGCCCTGCTGTTTTAGCTTAGTGGGGTTTTTTTGGTTTTGTTTTTTGTTCTTTTTCTTTTCTTTCTTTCTTTTTTTAAGGATTAGGGCTGACATGTAGCCCAGGTGTGACTTTCAATCTTCCTGCCTAAGCTTTCTAGGTGGCAAGCCTCATAACAACCATCAAGTAAAATCCTATTCCAATAGAAGGTATGTAATAGTTATCTTGAGTAACAGCTTGTTCAGATTTAGACTCATCATGGAAACAAATTTCTAGGCATATCTATCTATGTGGGATTATCTAGACTACGTTAACTGAGAATATTCATAACTCTCTGCTTCCTGACTAGAGGAGCAATGAGACCACACACCTCTGTCCTGCTAACATACCTTGCTCACCAGGCTATACAGTATCCCTTGCAACTCATAGCCAAAAATAGCTTCCTTATGTTGCATTTGTCAGGTATTTTCTTATAGCAACTGAGACAAAGCAATTAATACAGAAACTATACCTCATTTCCCCACTTCCAATTTAACATCAGCATCCTATTTTTGAAACCTCCCTTTTTTGAGACAAGGGTTCTCTTTGTAGCCCTGACTCATCCTGGAACTCACTCTGTAGACCAGGCTAGCCTCAAACTCAGAGCTCCACCTGTCTCTGCCTCCCAAGTACTGGGATTAAAGGTGTACACCACCTCTGCCTGGCTCTCCATTTCTAATCACTTAAGTCATCTCATCTGTCAGCTGAATGTCCCTTAGGCAGCTAAGTGCTTTCTTTTACTAGTCAGAACTCTTATTATTAAGGACTCATTAAATACACTTAAGATAACCAGAGGCAGCCCTCCTCTGTATGAACTATTGAAATACATATGCATGGGGGCAGGCATGATGGCACACACTTATGATAATTTGGGAAACCAAGGCAAAATGATCCATGTACCAGGGAAGCCTGAGCTAAGTAGCAAGACCCCCGTCTTTAAAAATTAAAAAGAAAAAGAACCTACTGTATAAAAGACATCAGTGATTTATGATGAGTAAAAGGTGACTTTGGGGGTAACAGAAATGCTCTGAACTTAGGACAACAACGGCTGCTTAACCCTGTGAACATACTAAAAGTACTGGAAGGTTGACTCTCACACCATGTGCACTGTATCAACTTTTTATGAGTCTCCACCTACATGAAAACATTCATATTTGTCAAAGAGAAGTAAAACACACTTAAATTTTGAGAAAGGAAATACAGACTCACACTGTACTCTTTAGAAAATAGTTAATTATCCTAAAACATGTATCTATCACAAACCAGGTACCGTGTTTAAGTACCACAGAGAAAGACCAGCAGACTACAAAATAAACTGGAAAGAGGCAGGCAACCAATTTAATTATCATTATGATAAGAACTAGGAAAAAAACACCACTCGAAGCTAGGACTGACCTAATCAAAGAAAGGGCACATATGAGAAGCAGCAATATGCTTCAGTCTGTTTAAGATTCAGCACCTAGTTTAAGTAGACTGACATTATAATGTAACCCTAGATCATAGGAGTTTAAAAGTCCTGAAATTGATAACTGGCTCCCATTTACCATGGGAGGCCCGCCTGGTCATTTTGTTACCCTAAAGGAAAATGGACCTGGATGTTTCTGACACATGTATAGCATTAAGTGGTATTTTAAGGTACCCAAATTTTCATACATTATTTATATAACAGACTAATACAAAAAGAAAATTATGGTATGAAACTATATGCATTCATTAGTCATGGTTGCACAGAAAAGAAAGCACAGGGCACACACAAGCCCCTAACACAAAAGGTCTGACTTCGAATTCAAAAGTATTATAAATATATAAACAAATACTTCTTTAAATATAACAAACATATTAAACAGTGTAGAAAAATCTTACATTAGGAATTAGAAAACTATATTTTGTATATCAAAACAGAATACTTCTGCTTTTATAAATTTTATTAGACCATACCTTTGTGCATTTGTGTATACATTTTCCATAGTTTCTTTCCCAACTCAACAGCAGGGCTGAACAGTTTCAGCACTGATTCTATGGCCAATAAGACTAAAATGTTACTTGGTCCTTTACTAAAAAAAAAAAATCTAGAAACTCCTATCTAATCAAAAGTAGTCAACACTGATACAGAGCAAACACATCTAAACTACCTTTAGGAACCAGATGTTTCCATAGATACCAAAAGGCATTTCCTTAGATAAGCATTTATTTAATATACTAGTAAAACAAGTCACATCAGGGCTTAGAACCAATAAAGACCTTCTAGAGAAAGGAATTAATATTTTCTTCTGCTGGCTAATAAATCATCCAAAACACAAGGGTAGCTTCAAAGGAACATGTACAATCCTTTGGGATGCTGCCAAGCCTGACAACCTAAGTTCAATCACCAACACACACACAGTTTAAAACAACAACAAAACTCGACTCCCACAAGTCATTCTCTGACCTCTACATGCATGCTGAATACAAGCACAAGTATGTGTACAGATATAAATAAATGTAATTTTTAAATTTTACTGAGTTTCTAGAAAGACCTGCATCTCTTCATATGTACAGCAATTATTGACCTACCTTGTTTTCGAACATCTTCTACAGCAGCCACAAGCTCCTCCTTGAGAAACTGACTCTCTTTTGCAATTTTATCCCCCTTTTCCAAGAAATTCTCAGTTGCTTGTTCAACAGATGCAGCCAAAACATGGGCCTTCTTGGAACGACCTCTCTTTTTATTAGAGGGCCCTTTACTGTTGGTGTTTACCAGGGTTGTCACCTAAGAGTTAAATTTTTTAAAAAAAGAATAATTATTTAAAGTGAAAAGTAACAGACTAATATCTCTAAAGACAGCAAGCCTCAATTCATAAGGAAGGAAGGCACTACACTTAGAAAGCTTGCTAAGCATGAACTAACACAACACTTTCCAGATTGGGGAACAGAAAAATGATGCTACATTTAGTTTCCAAAATAATTTATTTTTTAATATGTAAGATAAGAAATGCAATGCATATTTTAATTTCTTAAATAATCATTAGGTTTTAGAGCGACTTTACAGACTAAAACTAAGATTACTGATAAGTACAATGCCTTTTTTAGTGAAGAATTTCTAGAACAAGTTGAACAATGAATTTAGCTTTATCAGAAGGCTACATTTTGTCATTGTCACCAGTATGCAAAAGATAACTTACTTCTGAAGTCTGTTCAAGCTTATTAACACAAATCTTAGCATTAATTAGTAAAGGTCCTTAATAAAGAAAAGAAAGATTGCCCACAGAAACCTACTGTGATGATGCTTAAAGTTTCAGAACTTTAGCCATCATTAATAAGTTTAATATGCCAGATGATCTGTAGGTTGAAGATGATTAAAGATTTGTTACAGTATAAATCTGCCAACACAAGACCTGAAAGATACAGTATATACTGGGTTCAAGAAAGCAAATATTCTACCTAACCCCCACACAGCTACATATAGACACATAAAATAACAGTTTATGACGTGGAAGGCAATTTTTGGTTGTGAGCCTAGCCTTTAATGGCTGACCATCTCTCCAGCCCTTGGAAGGAAATTTTTAAAGATTCATTTTCTCTCTCCTCTAATATATACAAAAGAGGAAAGATATATAGCTAGCTGCTAAGTTAATAAACGCCATCACATTATGATACATGTATTGTAACAGAACATACCAAACCCACACCTTTAAATTCAATCACCTGACAACTAATCCTACACAACGAAAGGTGCATTAAGCTAAATGAGGAACTGTAACAATCAAGTCCCATCTTCCTTGGATTTCCTCTCTAATGGAGGGTGAAGAAAAGCACAAATATTTGGACATTTGTGCCACATACTAATAACCTTTACTATCAGCAATAAGACTTTAGAAAATGGTAGCAACTGTAGTCTAAAGAATTAACTATAGCCACGTATGGTTCACATGGCTCTAATCCAAGCAGTATTGATGAAGACAAGGGATCAGGAGAATTTAAGTTCAGCCTCAGCTACTTAAGGAATTTTGATACCAGTCTTGGTGATATAAAACCCTGTCTCAAAAACAGTAACAAAAAGAATTAAATAAATATATGTGGGGCTGAGAGATGGCTCAGCAGTTAAGAGTACTGACTGCTTTTCCAGATGACCCGGGTTCAATTCCCAGCATCTACATGACAACTAACAACTGTAACTCCAAGATCTGACACCCTCACACAGACATATATGCAGGCAAAACACCAATGCACAAAATAAAAATAAATAATTTTTAAATAAATAAATGTGTTGATATTCAGCTAGTAATGAAACCAAATCATCAAACAAACCAAGCTCAATCAATTCAAACAAGACTCTGAGCTAACAACCTTGGTCATGAGTCTGTTAGCCAGGCCTATTGCAAAACAATGTTTGAACAGCTATGCATGTGTTTCCAGATTCTTACCTGTGTAACAAGAGGCTCCAACAGTCTTTCTACAGCCAGAGTCCTGATCTCTAGACTTTTGGGGTCCCATTTGAAGTTTATGTTGCCAGTGTGGACGGCAGTCATTTCTAAGAAACATAAAGCCAAAATCAAGCAAATGTCAAGCAGAAACATAAAATACATAATAACCCTCTAACAAAGACTTTCCTATCAGTAAAGCAGCATTCACAAGATGAAATAATTATAACCTGCAAATGACCTCTTACACATAACAATTTCATGCTTACAAACACTAAGGGATAATCCTGAGCACACAGAATCTCTAAAGTTTGGCTTCTCTGATACCAAGGTATTTCTAGTTCCAGTTTTTCCAGTCCAGCATTGGTACAGCATGAGAAGCTAAAGTGAAGGGTATTTTAAAAGAAATTTCTGCCAAGCCTGATGACGCACGCTTTTAATCCCAGCATTGGGTAGGCAGAAGCTGTCAAATCTCTGAGTTTGAAGTCAGGCTGTTCTACATAACGAGTTCCGGGCCATTCAAGGCTATAGAGTGAGACCTTGATCAAGATAGGTGGATGGAAGGAAGGAAGGAGGAAGGGAGGAGGAGGAGGAAAAAGAGGAGGAGGGAGGGAGGGAGGGAAGGAAAGAAGGAAAGAAAGAAATTTTTTCAGAAGCTAACACAGAAACATTTTCTGTTAGTTTTCCCCCGCATCTACTGCAGTATCCACAAAGGTACACCTCACTTCATTATTGCTTTAAAGTATTTTATGTGTTAAGTGTTGATTTATCTACATATATGTCTGTGCACCACATGCATGCCAGGAGCCCAATGAGGTCAAAAAAGGGCATCAGATCCTACAGAACTAAAAATTACATGGATGGCTACAAACCACCATGTAGATGCTAGGCATGGAACCAGGGTCCTCTATTAAGAGCAACAAGTACTCTTAAACACTGAGCCATTGCTCCATTCCCTGTTCTGAATATTTAACCTGGAGAATAAATCCTATTTAATATCATGGATACCTTTAGCAATTTCACAGAATCAATATACCACAGAAATATAATGTGAGCCATTTATGAAATTAAAATTTTCTAGTAGCCACAGTGAAAACATTAAAAAAACCGAATTTTAATAATGTACTTTGTTTAACCCAAAATATTCCGAAATATTTCAATATGTAATCAATATATTTTCAATTAGAGATGTCTTATCTAGGCACCAAGTGTTCAAAATATAGTATTATTTTACACTTATGAAATAACTCAATTCAGACAAGTCACTAATTAAAGGCATTTAGTAAACCGGGCTGTGTTGGCCCTTTAATCCCAGCACTCAGGAGGCAGAGGCAAGAGTCTCTGAGTTCAAGGCCAGCTGGTCTACAGAGCAAGTTCTATTAACAGTCAGGGCTACAAAAAGAAACCCTGCTTCGAAAGAAAGAAAAGTGATCAGTAGCTTCATGCAGATAAATAGTGTACCTTAAACACACTGCCATACAGATAACAAGTCCTAATAACTACTTCCAAGAAGTACTGGTCATACATGTTTTTCTTTCAAGACATGCTCTACTATCACTACAACTATGAAAAGCACCGATATTCCCATTGGTTACAAAGTTAGACAGAGCTGAAAAATGTAGCTTTTATACATACTAATGACAAAAAGAAATGCTAAATTCCTATAAATAAGCACTGAAAACAAAAACAAAATTTGTCCAATACAAATTCACTATACATTGGCCAGGTGGTGGTGGCACACACCTTTAATTCCAGCACTCAGGAGGCAGAGGCAGGAGGATCTCTGTGAGTTCAAGGCCAGCCTGGTCTACAAGAACTAGTTCCACAACAGGCTCCAAAGCTATAGAGAAACCCTGCCTCAAAAAAACAAACAAAAAAAATCACTATATATTAAGGAACCTCAATCCAGACAGTTGTGGCGGCACACACCTTTAATTCCCCCACTCAGGAAGCAGAGGCCAACCTGATCTATAGTGAGTTCCAGTACAGCTAGAACTACATAGTGAGACCCTGTCAAAAGAAAAGGAGGAGGAAGGGAAGGAGGAAATCTCAATCCACTAACGAAATGGTTCACAGTTAAAAGCACTGGCTGCCCTTCCAAAGGACCCAGATTTGGTTCCTAGAATCCATATGGCAGCTCATAGCCACCTGTAACTCCAGCTCCAGGCAATCTAAAGCACTACCACCACCAGGCTCCTAGCTGTATTTTCTAATATTACGGAACTATGCAGTCACTCAGGGGAAAAGTTATTTTCACAATTAACAAAATTAAACTCTTTACATGATAAATGAGGACAACAAAATCCAAGAGCACACTTAGTCACCTTAACTACTTTGAACTTGTATCATTTATACAAAAAAACTATCAACCAGTGTCTTTTTCAAAAAGCTTTTCTACAGATTTAAATAGATAAAACAGATTGTGATCCTCTAGATGATATAGGCTATGTTAATATGAATTACGGGAAAATTCTTCTAAACAAAAGACCTAATGAATACAGAAAATGTATTTAAATAAAAACACCATTTAGGCCAAGCATATAACTTACCCAGCACTCAGAAAGCTTAGGAGGAAAGATCACAAATTAAAGATCAATTTAAGCTAAGGAATAAAAGCCTGTCACAAAATAACAAAAACTTTAAAAAGGTAAGAAAAGGGGAAATCAACATTTAGGAATACCCATAGTCATAGATGATTCACAGGAATCAAGAACACTAAAGCATTTGCCTGAAGAGACAGCTCTACTCCTTTAAGGACCCAAATTCAGGTGGCTCACAACTGCCCAGAACTCCAAGTCCAGGGGAATCCAAAGCCTCTGACTTCCACAGGCAGTTTGCACCCACTTGCACAAAACCACAGACAGACATACACACACAAATTTTTTTTTAAATGAGAGAGGGTTGAGACACTATGTAGCCCTGGCTGGCCTGGAACTTGCTATGTAAATAAACCAGGCTGACCCCAAACGCAAGAGATTTACCTGGTCCTATGCCTCTGCTGAGAATGAATGAATGAATAAATGAATGAATGAATGAATCCTAAACCGAGTAGATGGATACTAACTGGAATACTGAATAACTACATGGTGTCATAGAAATCCAGATTATTTATGACAAAGGAAGAAAGCATTAACTTTACCTTCTCAAAAATAAACATGGAACATACACACTGAACCAAATTATCAAAATTTGTATCTCTTGTCACGATACACTAGGAAAGATAAAACATCACTCTGGGGCTATATGGATGGCTCAGAATAGCATCACCATACTTCTATGGTGGTGGTTCATGCCTATAATCCCAGTACTTGGGAGGAAGAAGCAGGTGGATCTCTGTGCGTTTGAAGTCAGCACCAGAGGACCAAATTCAATCACCAGCACTCATATCTGACAGCTTACTACTCTAACTCCAACCCCACTGGATCTGACACCTGTGACCTCTGTAGTACTTTATCACAAAACGACATTACTTCAACTAATATTAAGTAAATATCAGACTAACTGATAGTGAGGCATATTCCATAAAATTAGGAAAATGTCAAGAAACCCAAAGATATAATTTGAAAATGGATTCTGATTTTATAATAAGCATAATCATTTCACTTTAATTATCTAAGCATCAATAAAATGCTGAATCACATAATGGGAATGAAAAGAGTGGACTTGCCTAATCTAACAACACAAAAATGCAGTTTCCAAGGAATTTGTTCTCTATGCTTACATTATGACCAGCCTATATATATACACTTTGGTCTTTAAAGGTTATTTGTCCACTAGTCAGTAAGCCTTAAGAGTTGGGAGGGTCTAAGTTGTTAAAGGCTGCTAACAGCTCAAGTAAATGTCATCAAATATCACAGATAAGACATTTCAGAAGAAATTATTTGCCCTGTGAATCCCAGTTTCCTAACATTTCAAAGAGACTGCTTCAGTACAAATAAGACAACCTTTCAGGATTAGAGGAGGGCTAGACCCTGTGATTAAATAAAACCAGTTCTAAATGGGCATTTAGAGCAACTCCCAGTTACTGAGCAAGCACAACACAATTCACTTTTGGGGGAGAGAGTGGTAGTGCTTGAAACTGAGCTCAGAGCCTGCCACAGGTGAGACGGTTACTCTACCACTGACGACAATTCACTTTCCCAAAGAAATGCTTCTAATTTTTATGAAATAAAATGCTTTCCAGATACAGGGAAAACAATTTAAAAAAAAAGTTACAGGGTTTAAGGCTTTATGTTACTTGAAACAGGGCCTCACTATGTAGCCATGGCTGGCCTGGAACTCATAGAGATCAACCTGCCTCTGCCTTTGAAGTGCTGAGATTAAATAAAGGTGTGTACCAACACACCTACAGTGAAATTAATTTAAGATTTATTTTTATGTTTTATTTTGCCTTTATGCATGTATGCATATCTCATACATGCAGAGTGTCCATGAAGTCAGAACAGAGCATTGGATAGCCTGGAACTGGATAAGCTGTCATATGGGTACCAGAAACCCAATCATCAGAAGAGCAGCAAGTGCTCCAGCCCCCAAATTAAATTGTTTTAACAAGGTAGAAATGGTGGTCTATGCCTGTAATATAAACACTTGGTTGAGGCAGGAGGATGATCACAAGGACATCCTAAATACTGAGTTGACAGAGTCTAACTTGAGCTAAAGTCTAAAAATAACAAACAAAAAAATCTTCTGAATCTTTTGTTTTCCTGCTTCAGAGTACCCAGAGCTTCCCATGTGTTAAGAGTGTTGTGCCCAGATCAC
>LOJH01013408.1:993-25834 GCA_001685095.1 Ellobius talpinus
GGGAGAGAGAGAGAGTTCCCCGGGAGTCACAGCACAGTCTCAGTATTTTGTGGTTTGACATCAGGGTCCAGCTCTTCTCCACCTTGCTCTGTAGTCACACCCTTCTAGACTATTCCTTCCCAGCTCACATCCTGCTACCTCGGGTTAGACCAAGGGTCTCTCTTCATGTGGACTACTGACTTTAGGAAAAGGTCCACTTCTCAAATGAGCAACTAAAACCAAGGAAACAGAAATCTAGGTTTCTAGAAACTGCTCAGTTCTGACACATTCTGAGGACCACTGGCAATCTAGATAATAAGATGGAGCAGCCTGCAGGTCACTATTCTGCTGGCTGTCTGTATTGCTAACAGCATTCAGGGCCCACCTTTCTGTTCTACTTTTCTAAACATATTCCTTACCCTTGTTGAGCTAAATATTCTAGCTCCTCAACTGCAGGACAATGGGCTCCTGAGGCCACTTTCTCTAGGTCACTGCAGCTTGAGGGCCATGGAGTTTCCAGCCCAAGGTCATTTTAAGATCTAGTAAAATCAGAAGTTACACCTAGATAGTCTCACCAACATGACTGCCCAAGCATGGACTGTACAAGGAGGATACCAACAAACATGCCAACTGCAGGAGGAAAACTTCACTAGACCTCCACCCTACACAAAGAACTACAGGTAATTAAGGGAAACTGGGAGTGGGAAAGGTGGCTTCCCCAGGGGAAGAGCACAGCAAATGGCTGTCCAGTGACAAATGGCGGCCCTGAAAACATACATACACATAACATTCTATGAACTGGACGGTCACATTTAGGAATATATATATACAAATATGCATATAATAATTAAAGAAAAAAGAGGCCATGAATTTGAAGGCGTGGGGAGGCATACGTGACAGGGTTTGGAGGGAAGAAGGGAGACACATAACTAAAATACAGTCTCAAAACTAACACGCTAGAACGTGGGGACGACACACAGAGCACAGCTGGTGAGATGACCCATCACACAGCCTCGAGAAACTTCAAACCTCCTCAGCATGAACAGAGACACAAGGAGAAAGCTGAGTGCTAAACTGAATTAGTTAAGTACAAGTAAAGTCGATGTCTTTTCCCACCAGGGTGACCTAGGTTTTAATAGCAGATTATATCCATAGCTTCTCATTTGGAAAACTCAAAAGCTAAATGAGTCTCCACTGCCAGGTGGGGCAGCCAGGCTAGACAGTCACACACTGACCAGCAGCTTGCAATAGTGGAAGGAAAAAGGAAAATGACCAGAGATGCGGAGGCATAGAGCAGAAACAGAATGCTTCCTCCCTAAGACAGAGAGACCATTACACCTTGGATTCAAGGAAACGAAGAACAGCGCTGCTTTTGCTTAGTGGAGTGGTGAGCGAGCACACTGCAGGAGTGTGCTTCCCTTGTGGAAAGGGCATGCTACACCTTAGCTACGCTTTTCTGATGAGCGTCTCCACCATCAATGCCTCACTGTCAGGAGCCAGTAATGGAAACATGGGATAAGCAATGGGCCAGGGCGTGAAGCTAGGAAATGATGTGCTGGGCTCTAAGGAAAAGCTGCCAATTTTAGATAAGACCACTTTGTTTAAAAAAATATAGTAACGACTTTCAAGTACCTTCAAAATTCTGTAGCACTCTATATTCATTATATATCAATGCTGAAAATCAAAATTAGAAAACTCTAATTCTGGGACGCAGTTAGGGAAATTTAAAAAAAAGCAGCTCTGTAATATATATAGACATATCTATATATCTCTATATCTCTATATCTATATATAGCTACATTTTCTCCCAATCTGAAATAGCACACTAAGACTGCTGAACTATTTTGCTGAGAAATAAATGGCATAAAATATAACAGTATATAAAAATACAGCGTTTATAAACAAATGCACACAAACTCCAGTGCCCCTGAGGACATCAGTGCACACTAAAGTGGGGGAGGTGGGGACCTCTGAGGGCAGGCAGACTTGGAGGGCACTGACCTGGTGTGTGACGCAGCATCATTTATACTGAAGGTGCTGTTCTCCCTGGTCAGAGGACTTGAGCCGCCCTGGCTCTTGCTGTGGATGTCCAGGCTCAGAGAGGACTCTGCTTTCCTGTCAATGCCGTGGCCCTCAGTGTCTAAGGTCCGATCTGCCAGGGAGAGCACTTCGCTGGAGCTGTGCCACAGGGGTGCCACCTTCTCTTTGCTTGGCCCTGAACGAGGCGACGAAGTGGCGGCCCCCAGGGAGGCCGTGCTGCCATGGCTGAGGCCGTAGGAGGTGGTATCGATGCCACTGTCAGCAGAGGTGCCCTGCAGGTAGTTGTAGCTGTTGAGTTCAGATTCTGTGCGGTCACCGTCACACCACTTCTCGTCACTGTGGGCACTTGATGCATTGCTGGACAGAGTGTTGCTGCTTGAGTGGCTGGAGTAGTGGCTGTCAGACTACAACAGAAGCAAGTGTTACTCACGTGCAGGGGGCGCACCCTCAACACCAAGAATCACAGGGGTGGCTCTTTGGCATGTGTCTAATTAAAAAGCTCCAATAACAACTGAAATAAGTTAAAGTGCCTGGGAACAGCACTTGAACTGATGGGCTCAACTTGATGCCCCTGGCAGAGATGGCACATGTCCACCAAGAATTCATTTCCCATTATTTCTCACACAACAACACAATGGTATGGAGATCCCTTTAATGTGGAAAAATAAAGGCTGTCATTGATATCTTTACTATCTTAACATAGAAAGGAAATGACATTTCCAAAGGGCTTATAATTAGAAAGTGTGCTTGACTCCAGAAGTCATACTCAGTAGCTAGCAAGCAGAATCCAAGATGAATTAAGTCCCCAGTCAGCATCTGCTTAGGAGACAGCTTTCCAATCAATGCTGAAAGTTAAGATCTACCCAGAGATGTCAAGATAATTCAATAAAAGGGAAAAGTAGTCTCATCTCTAAATGGTGCTGAGAAACTGGACCAATCAACCAACCAACTAACCAACCAAACACAAAAAACCAAAACAAGAAGCTTTTGAATACTTACTGCACAGAAACAAAAACTTACGAGACACTGAAGACCTAAATGTACAAGCTAAACCTTTGAAAACATGAGACAAAAGCAGGTGTTAAGTCTCTGTAACCACGGGTGACACCATGGTTCCTTAGACAGGATACCACAGGGACAACAAACATGTAAACTGGATTTTATCAAAACTAAAATGCAAGTAAAAATGGAGTGACAGGTGAACAGGTGCCTCTGAGAAGACGACACTTAGATGTCTCAACCACACGGGAAGGTGCTCAGTGTCACGGCCATGGGGAAGTGCGGAGCAAACCAAGTGACCATTAACTTATGAATAGATGAAAAGTAGAATATACATATATATATGTGTGTGTGTATGTATGTATGTGTACACACACACACACACACACACATAGATGGCCACAGATCACAATTCATTCAAGTGCAGTCACTCAAAGTAGATTAGTGTTTCCCTGGATCTTAGAAGGGACAGGGAATTGGAGGTGACTACTAAACAATACAGGCTTCCAGAGTTATGAAGTTCTGCTATTAGATCATAGTGTTGACTGTACAACTCTTTGAGCATGTGCATATTATCATAAATTACATTTATTTATTTAGGTTTATGTGCATACATATGCTACAGTAAGCATGTGGAGGTCAGTATACAATTTGTTGGAGTTGGTTCTCCCCTTCCACCATGTCGGTTCTGGGGTTGAATTCAGGTCAGCAAGCTTGGCAGCAAGTGCCTTTACCTGTTGAGCCACCCTGAGTCTTTCTAAATATATTAAAAACCACTAAATCATGTTTTCAAGTGGGTATGTGAGTGACATCTCAATAAAGATATGTATGCAGTTGCTGATTGCCTAGATAGAATGTTTTATAGACTTCACCAAAGAAACAAGTTTTAAAAGGTATCTGAACCACCTTCTGGTGTACAGATGGTTCTGCAAATTGAACTCAGGGTCTTGCACAAAGAGTGAGAAACGCCCTGCCAGGAGATACTTCTGCAGCCTATGAGGTGATTCTTAAATGGGAGGGAGACAGGAAGCTCAGCTACTAGCTGGAGACAAGATGAGGAGAAAGCACCGTGGTGCATCTGCTGGTGGGGGAGGAGAAGCCCTTCACTGGCCAAGGGCAGGGCGGGAGGACACCTGTTTGACCTTGCAGGGAAACCCTCACCATGGAAAGCCACCATCCATCACTTTACTAACGGGACTCTAACTTTTCTCAGTAACAAGTACTGCTCATCTTATTTCACTTTAGAGTCTTGTAGCGGCTCAGTATGCTGCCCAGGCTGCACACTCCTAACTCTGCCTTCTGAGTGCTAGGGTACCAGGTGTGCGCCATGCCTGGGAATCGGGGCACTCCTCCAGCTTTGTCCCTGAGCTGCCATTGTGGCGCCCCAGCCACAGGTGGCTTCTGAATCTCAAATGTGCCTACCCTGAGTCAGAGTGAGCTGAAATATATTTGAAATTTTCTAGAAGCCAGAAAGTAAGAATAGGCAAAACTAATTTAAGTAACATACTTGATCTTACCAATGTATTCCAAATACTATTTATTAGGAACTCAGTATAAAAACTGGTAATGAGAACGGGAAAATTCAGATTGGTTCAAATATCAATCATATACAAATAGAGTTATGAAGTACATGGATTCTAGCAAATTTAAAGAGCAAAGTCTAGGACACACAGACTTGCTTGGTTTTTAGCTTCAATATTCATTTGTCTAGAAGAAAGCTGGAAGAAACTTTGAGCATCCTCAAAGTCAGCAAACATGAAATGGAGAATTTCCCCATCTCAACAAAGGACCCGAACGCAAATACACTTTCCACAAGGAGACAAAAGGAACAGGCAGGGAGTGAATGATAACTTGCAAAATATTTTGTGTACCCAAAGATAATGAGAAACCACGTTAGAACAGAGACAATATATGCCACGACAGACAGGAGAGTCAGCAGGGCTGTGGTCACTGCGGGCCTGCCCGGGTCTGTCTGACCTGGCCTCACTCAACTCCCTGCCTCGTGGAGGGTAGAACCTCTTTGCTGCACAGCTCTCCTAACATCAGGACCTTTTCTGATTCTTGAATCTTCCCCTAAAGACATGTGGGGATGCAGTTCTACTCCTCAGGATAGAATTTACATTAAAGAAACTCAGAATCTGGGCTGTGCAAACCCCAAGTGCTAGGTACCTTGTCTTCTGCCACAGAGTTGGGGTGGAGCAGGTAGGTACCATTTTTAAATTACAGGAATCACAACACATTGCTGGAAATCAGTTATTTCATTATGCTTACGGTTAACTTACATGGCCTTGTTTGTTTGGAGACAAGTGAACCACCGGATCCTGCCGAATTAATCTCCCACTGGGGCTGTCTCGGAAAGCAGGCAGTACCTTTGATACTGCTGGGAGATGGCATGTAGGCTCTGGAACACAGCACAGGAAGTTAGGGTACAGACACTAAGCAAAGTACAGCTGCCACACAGGGATGGCCTGCCACCCATCTCTCAGGGCTCACTGACAAGCCAACTCTGGGCACCAGCAACAAGCCTGTTAGGAGTCTACACTAGAGACAGCATATCAGAAACTAGGTGACTGATGAAGAAAGCTTGAGCTGGTGACAACATGTCACATCATACATATTAGCATAGCCAAGTGCCACCAAACCAAAGGCAATGAACAACGCAGCAAAGTTTGGAATTAACTATTGCGTTGGGAGACGTTCAGAATACATGGTTAAACTCATGAATTATTCACTACAGTGAGGCAGACCTAACTTAGTGTCCATTCCCTAGACAGGCACAGATGCAATCACGGTACTTACCGTGACACTTAGGGAACATTTTGCCTGTGGATTCATGCTGCCTGAGGACAGAAGAACTGAATCCCTGAGGTCCTCTATAACTCTAAGCTGAGCATGGCAGAACAGACACACAGCAGCTAGTTTACTTCAAATGATAGTTTCCTTTTGAGCGCCACATTGGCAGTCAAGATAGGGTCCCCAAAACAAGAGGCAGTGATTTACCCTGACTGCCTAGAGCTAACAGCAAGATTATAGACTTCTCCAACACCCTTCTTGACCTGCAGAGGACCACCAGGCAGCCTGCTCCTGGAGTGACTCAACACCATTTCGGGAGCAGTGAGGCAGAAATAAAAATCCATGGAGATGAGTGAGCCTGTGAGCCCAGCAGAGCCTGCTCACACTGTCAGAAGAACTAGATCACAGCACACTGGGAGCAGGGATGGATGCGTCTACCCAGCAGGTACCGGTTACATCCACTCCAAGTCTGGGAAGGTCAACTCTATGCATCACATACTAAGCCAGGAAAAACCTAACTCTTCATATATTTTCCCTAGGATGGCTGCCAGGTATGTCTAACCTGAGGTCTACAGGACACATGAAAACTGAGGACAGCTATGAATGTAACCAACAACAATAACAGCAACAAAAAGGTAAACTCATTGAAAACACTATGGGATGTACACATACACACACACACACACACACTTTATTTTGCAACAGGGTCTTACTATGCAGTTCTGGCTGACCAGGCTGGCCTTGAACACACAGAGATCCCCCCTGCTTCTGCCTCCTGAGCACTGAGATTGAAGGTGTGTGCCACTATGCCCAGCTACATCATTATAGGATTTTTTCCTTTTCTTTATTTTGTAACCTGACCAAGTAGCTCTTAAGTGTGACCTTCACAGATAATCAATTTTCAACTGATTTCAATAGGCATTGGACATCAAACAAGCCCTGGATTGTGACAATTAGGGAAGGTTGGCTTGTTCTCCAGGAATGCTGGGATCCCCAAATTAAGAAATGTATTTCAGTATTTTGAAACAGGACTGTACTCTGTAGCCTGTGCTAGCCTGGAACTCACTTTGTAGCCTAACAGAGCTTTGAACTGATGGCATTCTTCTGTCAGCCAGCCCCCATGCCCTAGTTTTGGATTAAAGATATGAACCCCATGCCTAGATAATGGATTTGGGGAGAAGAAAAGCCATCAAATATACTTTGCATGGTATAGTAAATTCTTCCCAGGCCAGCTCTAGGGGCACCTGACTATCAGTTTGATTTAAAGCTGTATCGTACTGGAGGGATGACCCAATGTGCTCAGGGGATCCATCCAAATGACACTAGCATCACTGTGAAGATGCACTACACAGAAGGAGATGCAGGAGGAAGAAGACTGGAGAGCACTTCATGTGAGGAGATGAAGAGGGATGTAACTATTCTTCTGGTCCCCTGACCTTCTGATTCCCGTGGAAGTGGAAGCACGGCACTGGACATACAAAGGCTTGCTGCAGCCTTGGTCAGAGTCTGCACTGGGAGCCAGAACAAGGCACTGAGGTGATGCTGCAGAGGAGCCTGCTCATATGGATGTTACCATCCCAAAAGAACCAAAATATAAGGGACTAAAGACATCTGTTGGGAGCAGGGAGCAGACAGAAGATGCTCAGGTTTTCTGAGTTGGGGTGGGTAGGATAAGACTGGGAGTGACTGATGGGCTCAATACAAAACACACTGGAACAAAGCCTGTCTTCAGGACCTAGGAATCACACTTCTCTTCATCAACTTTCATGTATTTACTTGGGCACAATCATTTGCACAGACCTATTAACCATTAGGTCTTCTTTGCCTTAAATGTTTGTTTCAGGCATGAAATGTACATCTCTTTATCCCATAACAATGCTTTCAGAAAAAAGAAAAAGGACTGCAGGATGGAGGCACAGGATGACAGGACACAACCAAGTTTCTGATGTATGAATTAGGTTGGCATCAAATTTCTGGTGTATCTGTTAAAGTTTAATCACTGAAATGACAAAAATTTCATTGTCACAAGCAGGGTTTATGGTGCCACTGGAGACATGCATCCTCAGAGGGATATGTACCTGAACAAGGCCCTACTGAACTCACTCCATCCCGCCGTTCTGTTAAGGAATTTTCTTAGTTGACAGTTAACAGTGGAGGAGAAAGCATTTTTTAAAATGTCCATCAGGCAGGAGAGGGTATCTAACCAAGATCGAATGTGACCAAACAAACAGTCAGTCTCTTCCTGCCTGTACAGAGATTTCTTTCTCCTTAGAAGTTGACATTAAGGATAATAAATAATCTTCCCAGGCACAAGGCAAAACTAACCAACCAACCCACCTAAGCAAGCAGGGAGAAAGGTCCTGAGGACACAGGAGCTTCAGCAGACTGGCCATTAAACAGAACCCCTGGTCACTCCAGCTGACGTTTGGGGTCACTGGGAGCCCCTGGGCTTATCCGTTGCTTTCATGAGCAATAGTCTAGCAGAGTTCTCACGCACACTTGCTAACTAGAGTATCATTTACAACTCTATGTTTTGACGGTATCAAGAGGTACCTTGCTCTGAAAGCACTTTAACATAACTCACTTACTTACCCATCTGGTCAGCAATGCTGTCCTCACTTCTTTGCCAGCTGGGTGTGGATTTTCCAGTGACAACAATATCTGACTGAGTGTTCTGCCTGTCGATGGAGGCTGGGGATCTCCGGCTCACTCCAAACCTGTGGTGATTCCCAAGCAAAAGCAAGACACATCAGAATCTTTACCCACAAGGTGGAGTCCTGGTTCTGATGACAGGTATTACCAGTTTCTGCTTGCATGTCTGTGCATGTAGAAATATCTCTCTGCTCAGGAAGGCAGGCCTATTATTGAAATCAAGTGTTAACTAGGGCAAGGAGCTTGTTAACGAAGGCCCAGAGAGTAAGAAACCCAAGTCCACCAGCCCACATAGCCAAGTTCAGACTGCCATTTAGCACCATCCCACTTTAAATCACTCATACACAGCTTCCAAACAGTACATCAATGGGGCGGTCTCTTAATTCAATGAGGCACTGAATTATTAAGTTACTCTCGGATCAATTATTTTCTGAGCAATGTACTCTGATCTGAAAAACAAAGACAACTACCATTTACATCTTATACAAGCCACTTTCTAATTATATGAATTCTAAATTGCTACTGGGAAGGGCAATTTGGAAGTAGGTAAGCTGGCATGTAAAATGGTATAATATCTACTTTTTGAAAGAAATTTAGCTATTTAGTGAGCCAGTTTGATTTTCCCCTTGAAAAAATAGTAATGTTTATTTTAACTAAATAATATGAAATCATGTCTCTATCAATATCATCATGAATGCTGATACAAATTCTGAGACTAGAAAGGGCCAGAGTATAGAACTCAAGCATTTACGTGGAAATTTACTTTATTTTCCATGTTTACTGTGGTGTTTTGAATAAAAGTGGCCTGCATAGACGCATAGGGAGTGGCACATTAGGAGGAGTGGCTGGAATAGGTATTGGAGTAGGTGTGGCATTGTTGGAGGAAGTGCGTCACTAGAGGCGGGCTTTGAGGTCTCAGATGCTCAAGTCAGGCCCAGTGTGTCATTCTCTTCCTGCACCTACAGATCTAGATGTAGAACTCTTGGCTCCTTCTCTAGCACCATATCTGCCTGCACACCACCATGCTTCCCACAATGAGGACAATGGACTAAACCTCTGAAAGGATAAGCCAGACCCAATTAGATGTCATGGTCATGGTGTCTCTTCATAGCAATAGAAACCCTAATCAAGACAATTACTAACTAACTTCTAAAGAGCTTAGTAAATAACATAGGCCTCTATAGATTTTGTATCCACTGATGGTTGGGCTTTCCCTGTGATGACGGACACACGGCCAGATCCTGCAAGAGCTATATTGGGAAGTGGGGGGCCCTGGGGGTGAGCAAACATGGAGCTGAGATGAGATTGGTGACCCAAGAGAACTGAAGAAAACCCCTGAACTCTGCCTCATTCTCTTTACACACAACATGGCAATTGGTGTAGGAGGTCCTTCTGTCTATGTGTTGCTTTCATTCATTAATAAAGGAACTGCTATAGCAGAGCTATAAGGGAACAGAGCTAGGTAGGGAAAACAAAATGGAATGCTGGGAAGAGGAGAGAGATGCCATGGATCCATGGCCAGAGGTAGATGTGCTGAAACTTTGCTGGTAGACCACGACCTCATGGTGATACACAGATTAATAGAAATGGGTTAAATTAAGACGTAAGAGTTAGCCAATAAGAAGCTAGAGCTAATGGGCCAAGCAGTGATTTAATTAATACAGCTTTTGTGTGATTATTTTGGGTCAGGGCGGCTGGGACGAACAAGTGGTTCCTTGCTACTACAGGCAATTCCACTACAGAACTCTAGATAACAAAATCTAGGCAAAAAACTCAGAAAGTACAGAAGGCTACAGAAATATTTACTGCAGTAAAATATTTAGGAAATTATCTTCCTAGTTGCTGTGGCAAATGCTGCTTGGTTAGAAGCACCTATGTAAAGCTTACTGTGAAAAACCATCTTGTACGTGCAGGCAGCCCAGGAGAGAAACCTTGATTTATAAGAATATTAGGGAAATGGAGATTCACAAATCTGCTTTCTCTCCCCTAAGCAGTGAGAACCTTCAACACTGACCCTTCAGTCCTATTCTAAATATACACCAAAGGAAGGCTTTTCAAAGACAGGGTAAGGATGCCAGTTAGACACAGATTCCAATCTCACCCCCCCTTGGTAGCAGAGGAAACTAAACGTTCTCCATCTCAGAATTTAAAGGAGATCGTTTTTTTCTATGTTCAATTAAGTAAATACAAAGATGCTTTAAATTCTGCCTTGAAAAGCATTTCACTTCTTACATATGCACTGTGTGTCAGAGAACCTAAGACAAACATCTTGTCCCTGAGGGATTTAGATAAAAGGTCTAAATCTCACACTTGGCCTCATTTTAGAGGGTCTTGTTGGAGACACACTTGATGTTTGAGGCACTGGTGGTCTCTGAAAGCAGTTTAAAGAAACCACTGGGCTCACACAGGACACACTCAGTGGCCAGGCATGCAATCACCTAAGCTGCCCACTTCTCTACAGGAGGCTAGCACCTCTCAAAGAAACTTCTTCACAATGGGCTGGAACTTGCTCCCAGCCGCCATCACAGACAAGTATCATCCCTCACTAGGGACAACTAGAAAAAAAGCTCTCATGGATGGCATCAAAATACATTTCTAAGATGGGAGAATAGCCTTGATGCTCTGTTGTTGTTATCTGGTTTTGCTAGGGACAGTGTCCAGGGCCTTGCACTTGTTAAGCAAAAGCTCTGCCACTGAGCTACTCCTGGTTCACAGTCTAACCCGAGTTGTTTTTTTCATGACCTCTGATCCCGATCTTAAGTCTGTATGGTGTCTTTTCTCCCCTATTCAAATAGCACAGCACTATGACCCTCCCTACTCAGTGTCACCTCTCAATTGATTAGGACAGTCTCCATATCCTAGGGCAAAAGGACAAACAGACACAAGACCCACTCAAGTGTGGGCGGACGCCAACAAGGCATACTGTCCATGGACAGCCATCGTGTGCTGGCTATTGCTATGACGTCATGCATGCCTAACACTAACAGGTGCCCAGGAGAGCACAGACACATCAACATCGACTTGACACAGCTACCCTTACTGGGCTAGGGTAATTTCATTCATGGGCAACAGTGAGACACACTAGTGAGCCAGACCACCTCTTGCCCCACAGACGTGCATAACAGTTTTGTGCACTGATGTGAGCCTTTAATCTAGCACTTGGAAGGGAGAGACAAGGCAGATACTGAGTTTGAGGCCAGCCAGGGCTACACAGAGAAACCATATCTTGAAAAATAAAACAAAAACAACACCAAAATGGTTTTGGTAGATAGGAGGCAATACTTCATTATTATTACTATTATTTTTCAAGATCATCCATCCCCAGGTACAAAAGGAATTATGTGGTGCTGTCAGCAATTCAAGGTGAGCTCACCCCTCAATATCATCCAGGGTACAGGCTAGCACTGCATGCCCGGTGGAATGATTACTACCTTGTAACAAAGACGGCTCCCTAAGGGCAAGGGGCTCACAGTTTTCCGCATCAGCTACAACACTAATGTCTCAACTCACTTTGCTGATATACTTTGAGTATATCACAGACAGAAAGATTTTATTATTGTTAGCTCATTTACATTTCAGTGCTGCAATAATGATGAAGGTATGCTGACTTCATTGCAAAGGCAAATCATACCATTTAAAATCTAATTTAAATAAGAAATAATTAGTTGGGCTTGTGGTACGATATGATAAGTGACTCACAACCTCTCTGCAGGGACTGATGAAGAAAAGCTAAAATTATTTTCTAGTCATCACTGAAGCAATTACAGTAAGATATGTGCACTTCAAACAGGCTACTGGGGAGACAGCAAGGTGGAGAAGGCGTATTCTAGAGTGCTTTTATCACCTACCTTCTCTTAATATAAACATTTAACACCACCAGCAAAATATTCATATTCAATGAATATGAGAAACAATGAAGGAGCTAGAGGATGGCTCAGCGGTTAAGAGCTCCGGATGCTCTTCCAGAGGACTTGAGTCTGATTCCCAGAACCCACATGGCGGCTCACAACCATCCATAACTCTAGTTCCTGGGGATCAGATGCCCTGTTCTGACCTCCAAGGGCAACAGGCATAAATGTGATATATATACATACATGAAGGAAGAACACGCACACATACAAATAAATAAATCTTTTTAAGAAAACCCAACAGAATACTATCATAACGGAGAAAACCTCAGGAAAGTAATCAAATCACAAGTCCATCTGTTAATCAGTCTTTGGGAAAACGCAGACCAAAACCATTCGACTTTTCAGTGGTTCAAGTTCTTTCTCAGAGACAACAGAGAGAACACACAGCTCGGTTGGTTCTCTTATTCTGAGGAGAGGCAGCTTGTGTGTGCTATGCTGTGTTTCTGTGCCCATGACTTCCAAGCCCTGATATTTGAGTCCCCTAACCCAAAGTGAACTTTAAAATAAGATACAGTTCCTTCCCTTTTAAAATTTTGTTGTTTTCTAGTGACACTGGAGACAAAACCTAGGGCCTCCTACTAGGTGAGTGTGCTAATCTGGGCTACAGCCACAGCCTGCACTGGGAGCTCTGTCAGTACAAATGATTACTTTTGGGCACTTAGTGTCAATGAAGAATAAAAAAGAAAACAACAACCAGTTGGTTGCATGCCCTTAATCCCAGAACTCTCAGAATTTGGGAGGCAGACACAAGCAGAACTCTGAGTTCAAGGCCAGCCTGGTCTACAGAGTGCGATCCAGGACAGCCAGGGCTTTAACAGAGAAACCCTGTATCAAAAAACCAAGTAACAACAACAACAACAACAACAAAACCCCCAAATAAACCAACACAGGTATTTTACAAGACAATTTTAAGCTTGGGGTGTGGTTATCTGTCTGTATCAGCAGCAATATGAACTCCAGCGCAAGCAGGATTTTGCTGAGTTCACGTTGGAGGAAATACTGGGAAACTACAAAATCCTTCTGGCAATACTAAATGATACGTACTATGGAGAAACTGATGTTAACTGACTTCGCTGCCACACTGGTCATCTCAGTCAGGTGGTTTGACTGCTGGGACACTCTTCTATCTGGAGCATTAGCTCCATCTTCCCTGCAGGTTGCATGGAGGTTTGTGAGGCCTGCCTGAAGGGATATCATTCTACATGTCTAAATGACCACTCTCCAGGGGACCAAATGGCATCAGACCTACCCTTCGGGCATGGACTTTTGTCTGTAGGTGCCACCACCAGAGCCAGTCTCACTGGATGAGGACAGGTTGCTGGGGGAGTTACGGCACTGGGATCTTGCCAGAGCCATGGATGAGACTGTCACATAGATGTCCGAACCAGGAGACAACCTGCAAAACAAAAACATCAAGTCAGCAACTCATAGAGAAAAAGCCCAAGGTGAGTGCATGGCAGAGGATGTCATATAAACGCCACAAAGGCAGTGGCCTCGTGGAGATGTGAAAACAATAGAAGCTCACAAGAGAAACCTCTGGCTAACACTGCTCCTGAGGGAACAGCTGGAAAACGGACTTGCAGGGGGTGGAATCCACAAAAAAATTACAGGGGGAAGGACCTAGAAAACACAAATACTCCCCAAAGCTGCCAGGACAAACAGGTGGAGTGCTATGCAGTCTCCAGGTCGGCAGAGCAGAGGATAAGGGAACCCCAGTGGCATTAACCAGAAGTTGGTTCCAGTGCCTCACAGCCCCCATCGCAGGGCACTGTGAAAGCATCCTTCTCGTGCCTGTTTTCCTAGCTCATCACTCAAAGTTCGCCATATTCAGGCCCTGACAACTAGTTTTTATAATTTTGGTTGATAGTAGCATCACACTAAGAACTTCCATGGGGAAAAATTCCTGGAATTGCACTGTAGGATTTTCACAGCAAGACAGCCACAGCATACCGGTCAGCTGACTACAAAGGCGAGGCTGGAACTCTGTGGGCAGGACAGACAGATTCTCCCTCAATGTTCTCTACTCTAGTAGCCACAGGGACATCTATCTGCCTGCTGACAACTGTGACCAGGCTTAGTAACAAAGAGACCTTATTTCAAAAGGGAGCACCTGCAGATGCCTGGACTCCCCCAGTAGGGTGGGCTGCTCCCATGGGATAGCTGAGGAAATGGGTTCTAAGTCATTCATCCCAGGCCCCAATAGGCCAGGTTTTATGTGAGCTGCTGTCCACTGAGAAGGCAGGGATGGTTTCTACTGATGAGATGGTCTGTACGGGTTTGACACGGTCAACAGACTTCTAATGAGAATCCATTCAGTTCCAAGCAGAGTGGAAACCCTGGGCCAGAACCTGGCTGATGGAATAAAGCCATTTCTACAGCTGAGTCCACAGAAGGGGAAGGAGTTTCGCTCAGAAGGTGGCAGAAGGGCTAAAAGAACCATACCAAGATGCTTTTCTAGTGGAGACAGAGCAAGGACAGCTGCTATGAGTCTAATACCGAATTTATCTACGAGGCAGATCTGAGTTCTCTCAGGCTGTCTCCTATGTGGCTTCTTACTCCTCTTCTAATTCAAATCAAGCTTCTTCAAAAGGAACAGCTTTCTCCCTGTGCCACAAATGGAACTGTCCTCCTCTATTTGTTATATCAAGCTAAGCATCTTGGAACCATGTTTCCCTTTCTCTGTCTGATCTTCCAGGTTTAACTGTCCTAACCAAGCTGTGCGTTTGTGTGCTACACACGGACTGTGTCCTAGCACCCTGGGTACTGGCCTTGAAAACACAAACACTGAATTCGGCTCCCAACATGACTGCCCCCTTGACCTCTTTCACCCTAACGGTCTCTGACTTCCAGGCTCTGTCCATGCCACCTCTCCAACAGTGCCTAGAAGTACTCTTCCACCATGTCAACCAACCCCTAGAAGCTTCTCCAAAGTTTCCCTTTGTCTACAGGATGGACAACCCTGTCCCCATCTTCAAGGTCCTGAATCACCTGGCACTATTCTACTCTCCCCTCCAGAGCCCTGTGTCTTGGCTCTTGATAGGCTGACTGTGGGCCAGAATTCAGAGAGCCACCACCCTCACACCTTCACTCATCTGCTGTCTATCTAGAAAGCCTTCCTCTCTTCCCCCTAACCCCTAACTCCAGTATTATATCTATACGCACAGAGCAGAACCTCTTCAAACCCCACAGTGTCTCCCTGCAACCCTCTGTCCTGACGGCACAGGACTGAGCCCTATCTTTATTTTATATGCATAAATATTGTGGCTGTATGCATACAGGTACACCGCTTATATATCCCTGGTACCTGTAGAGGCCAGAAGAGGGTGTTGGATTCCTGGAACAGAGAGTTACAAAGGTTGTGAGCCACTGAACCTAGGTCTTCTGCAAGAGCAGCAAGTACTATTAATCACTGAGCTACTCGCGACCCCTTGTCCCAGTGAGGGGTTCTTATTCACGGAAGATCTAGGACAGCTAAAAAGTATTAGCTTTTAGAATTTGTAATTTGCTAAAAGCAGTTATTAGCCTATCAGTGTGCTGAGACAGAGATGGAGTTACAGGGGCTAAGACGAGAGCAGAAACCATCACTGTCACAGATGCAAAGGGAACACTGAGGATGCTGCTCTAATATGAACTAGGACAAGCAGAATACTGGTGTCTGGGGACTGTGACGGAAAGCCAGGCCAGGCCACCTCGAAGCATCTTGCCCCATCATCACAAGCCAGGCTCCCAGCAGTCAATGTCTGACCACCACAGGGTTTACCATATACACGCAGGGTGAAAGTATGATCCTCACAAGGGTCCCTCGGACACTTGCTCTGTGTTCTAGCACTTGCAGAGATCACCTATTCTGATATCACCACATGGACCTTAATGAGGATGTCAGGGTCCAGGCTGTGTCTTCAGGCAGCTGTGTGCTTAGTGATTAGAGGAACCTAGTTGAATCTTGTCTAGGGTACTTTTTTTTTTAGATTTGTCTTTATTTTATGTGAATGGTGTTTGGCCTGCATGTGAGTCTGTGAGCCCTGTATATGAAGTGCCCACAAAGGCCAGAAGAGGGCATTATATCCCCAGAGACTGGAGTTACAGACACCTGTGAGCCACTCTGTGGGGGCTGGGAACCAAACCTGATTCTCTGAAAGAGCATCCAGTGCTCTTAACCACTGAGTCATCTCTCTAGTCCCCAGTACTGTGTTTTGATAGGAGAATGATCAAGACATATCTGGGTACCAAAAAATGGATGTTCCTGTACTGTGTTCTCCTAAGATTTTTCTCAGATGTCTCAATCCATTCAGATACAACCAGGGCTGGAACAGAGGAGGAAGGGGAAAAAGAGCAAGTCACAAACAAGAAAACTGAGTAAGAATGAGGGAACAGCACAGATCTAAGGCAGCGTGATGCCACTTGCCTTCCTGCCCCCAGAGTCTGCCTTCTATGTGCACCTAACATAGACAGACCAGATGTGTTTACATTTTGCACAGCTTTGATACTGTTCTGCAAAGAGAAAGAAATGCTATAGAAAACATGGGGAAATGAGGGTGACAGCAGGCTATGAGGGCCAGTGGGACATCTAGGCAGCTGAGTCATATCAACGGGCATGGTGAAATGCTTACGCACATGGCTCCTTAGGCAAAGTTAAGATAGAACTTTTATCTTTGGCTTTAGAACTGGCTTTCTGTAGCCTGTTCTCCAAAACATACATTCAACTAAAACACTCCAAGTTCGTTCTCAACATCAGCTCTTTTACTTGACAAATGGCTCAGAAACTTCTATTTGGTTACTGGAGTTGTCCCAAACTGAAAAAAGTCTTTCCAGGAGGCTGGCGTTCATTCCATCTCTTTTCTGTATTTATGGAAGTCAATGGTGGCTTTGTTTTCTGACTGTTCACACACAGAGAACACGCACGGAGCAGCTGAAGGAAAAGCCACCCCAGTGTGTTTACATCTCCAGATACATGAACACTGGGCAAAGAAAAATTAAAATCAGCTTTATTCCGTGATGCACAACTCTGCTGTTCTTAATACTATGACTCTGATGCCAACATACTGAAGTTTAAAAGGCCTATTCAGGACTGAAGGTGTGACTGTGTGGGTGCCAGCAGTCCAGCTCTATAGAGCTGGACTAGTTATTGTCCTGTGAGCTCCCCTGCCACTCTGAAGTGTGCTCTGGTTGCCTAGGTGCCAGCAGGCCAGCTCTGCAGAGCTGGAGACTAGCTGTTGCTGGGCACTGTGCCATTCTGAAGGGATGCTCTGAAACGGGCAGCAGTCTCTTCTCATGGGCTCTCAGCACACTGACCTCCCTGGACTGTGCTGGGCCCTCACGGCCTAAGCACACCTGTTTTAGGAACTGCTGTGCTCAGTACCTTAGAGTAAGGCCATAGAGCCTTTTCCTCTAAAATAACTCTTTCTGCTTTGTTCTGTTTTAAAGAAACCAAAACACTGAATATTAATAACCACACAGGTTTAGAGAATGAAGATTAACTATCTTTTAATTGCTATAAAAATATATAATCTCACAGAAAGTAAATAATAACCTTGTGTGTGTGAGGGGGGCTACAGGGCATAACACTGGGTGTTGTTCCTCAAGTATTGCTCTAATACTTATTTAGTTATTTTGAAACAGGGTCTCTCACTGGCTGCTGGGGTGAAGTCATCAATAGTCTTTCAGCTTTGAAGTCTGTGAATTGCAATAATGACCAGTGTTGCAAGATATTCTTATGGATACAATAGACGCACAAATGTTACCAGCATAAGCAGCCACTTTCTGGCTGGATTTAAGGCCTGCTCCACAGGAGGAAACACATGCCTGGTACCACAATCTAGCCCAAGATCCATGGTTGAATCTACTATCATTTTGCTAAAAGGACACAGTATCAAACTGCCCTCTAGATTCCTATCTCTCTACCCACAGATCACTGCAGTGCTCAGATATCAGAGAAGTCTCTCTGTGCAGTGGGCAGTGGGTAACACAGAAACTCCTAACTGGTCAAAGGAAAGAGAAAAGTGAATGTGGATTGTTCAGCCACAAATGGGACATCTATATCAAACCCCTTCTTCAAGCTCAAGGATTACTGCAGAAGAGGCAGAGAGATTGCAAGAGCTAGAGGCCAGGGAGGAACAGAGTGAAACAGTGACTTCTGGACATGACAGGGTAACTACTCATGAACAGATAGCATACATGACCTGCACAAGAACAAGCCATTCAATGCTCTAGCACAGAGCAGGGAGAAATTCCTAAGTTCCTACTCCTAACTGAGTGTGTTGGTTTGAATGAGAATAGCACCCATAGGCTTGTATGTTTGACTACTTGACCCCAGTTTGTGGAACTGTTTGGTAAGGATTAGGAGGTATCACCTTGTTGGAGGTGTGTCATTGTAAGTGGGCCCATGCCATTTACCAGGTAGTGCTCTCTATTCTCTGTCTCCCTCACCCCCACTGCTTCCTGCTTCTGGATCAGATGTTAAGTCTCAGCTACTGCTCCAGTGCCATGCCTGTCCTCCCTGACAACATGCTCTCCGCCATGATGAAACTGAAAGAAAACACCTAGTCAAATGTTTTCTTTTATAAGTTGCCTTGATCATGGTATCCCTTCACAGCAATAGAAAAGCAACTAAGACACTGAGGAAATATAGACAGTTGATGGCTTCTGGGGGAGGGGAGTCAGTTTTCTCCAAGGGTGTGGTCCCTGGTAGGTGCACCACACTCCAGTGGATTGTCTCACATCCCAAAGTTGGTGGGAAGCAAACACTGAACTTGACAGGTTCTTTAAAAATAATAAAGATTAAAAAGTTTTTAAAAGAGGACATGAAGTTTAAGGGGAGGAATCTGGGGGGACTGGGGGCAGGGGAGGGATGATTATGATCAAATACTGTGTGAAATTTTCAAAGGATAAAATTATACTAAAGAAAATTACTAAGCCTAAGTCCCAGATATATAATAAAATAACCCATGCCTAGCACTGCCAATGGACCAATTCACAGGCCTACAGTCAGTGTGCACAGTAGTGATTCTTAAGACCTACTGTTCCCAACAGGGACTGATTACAATTTACCGATCCATCAGTAAGGACTTCTCAATGAGCAAATAGTTAGTAGTATGATAGTTTCCTGAGTATTTAGGATTAATTACACTTCCATTTCCTTCTTTTTACTCCAAAGTGACAATACTGCCTAGATGTATCCAGGGACAAGGCCCTTTGTCACCCAAATGCAAACGTGGACTGATGGTAAAAACAATTGAGAGGGTCTCAAACAGCAGCTGTGACTGACAAATTAGATACTCAAGTCCATAATTAAGCACAGCATTTTGCCACAACTTAGCAATTAAAATGCTATCTACTCAGGGAACAGAACCAAGTTATCTGTCCTCATCAGTCTACACACCAACCAGGACTCTTCCAGAATAAAAAAAAAGAGTTCTCTAAAGCAATTCAAGGTTATAGAATGACCGTTCTACCCAGTAGTTTCTGCACAGGCTGTGCTCAATTCAAGCAATCCATAGTCCTTTTTAATACATTCCTACTGTGTGCTCTGTGAAGAGCTGCTGCTGGCCCCAACCTCTGCTCATCAGCTGTTCAGCCAGGGTCTAGACACAGCTGTGAGCATTCACAAGCTGGGCACACACCATGGGTGCCTCTTGATAAGAATCAATTCTACAACTAAGGGTGATTCTGGAGGAGGGAAAAGAAAAACAAAAATAATTGTAAGCAGGACCAGTCACTTTAACTTGTGGGACCCAGCATATAATGAAAACCAAGGTTCCCATGTTCAAACAGTAGCCCAAATTTCCAAAAACAATATTCCAAAGACAAAAGCAGAGCACAGACTTGGCTTAAGATGGGGCCTGTGTAACTGCACAGAGGTCTGAAGCTGACCTCCACTCCAGTGAATGTGACTGGAGCCCATTCAGTACATTAACACGAATCCATTTTCCTAATTTCTGTTGAGTGGTAGTGGGTTTTACTCGTGCAGCACATGGCCATGAAGTAGGCGCTGGAGTCAAATGGCTTAATGCCAACCTCAGCTTCATCACTAACCAGTTGTGACTTTGCACAACTTCTCTTTCAGTCACTGTGTAACCTCACCCAGAGAGACTAAATACAATCAACTGGGCTCATGAAAGGGTTAACTAAGAAGACTCATGCAAGACCCAAAGTTGGTACAGATAAACTCAATGGTCATATAAAGAGCTTAAGAGAGACCCAGGTAAGATGTGACAGTTGAAAGCAAAGCATAGGGTGCCTGAGATCAATTACCAGTCAGATCTAGTTGGGAACACAGGGGAAGAGGAAGCTCTGATGAATACATTTGACATGGAAACTGACATGGGAAGCCAGGTCAGTCACAAAACTCAGAAGTGCCATGTATGTGTATAAGGGGTAGCAGGGAGAGGGAAATGGCGAGGCCCAGCTGACTTGCTCCTGAGGACCGCGCAGAGGCGGGAGGGTCAGTGAAGGCTGGGCTCCAGGCACAGCTCTGCTTTCATCACAGGCTCTGCTAGCAGGAGCCCGCTCTTCAGAACCAGAGGCTTCTGACAATTTAGACTTTTAAAAAGTAGCATGAAGTATAAGCTCTCAAGCTTAGAAGTAAAAAACTTAATCACAAAGGAAGAACTCAAGGCCCGAGGAGATGGCTCAACAGTAAAGTGTCTGCGGCACAGGCCTGAGTTCCATCCCCAGCACCACAAGAAGGTGAGGTGCGGCCGGGAGTGCTGGTAGTCCCAGTGGTGTCGGTGCAGGGACAGTGCATCCCTAGGGCTTGCTGGCCAGCAGTCATAGCTGAGTCAGTGATATCCAGGCTCAGTGAGAGACCCCAGCAAAAAAAAAGGTGGAAGGGCAAATGAGATGGTGAGACGGTTCAGTGGATAAAGGTGTTTGCTGCCCTATGATGAACACTCGACAACCTGAATTTGATTCTCAGGTGGAAGGAGAAAATCGAACCTACAAAACTGTCCTCTGACTTCTACAGACGAGCTGTGGAGTTCCTGGCCCTGCTCCCACAAACCCACTCACTCTCCTCTCCCTCCTCCCCCGAGAACTCAAGAGAAGATGGGGATTATCTTGAAGTAGGGATGAGGGCAGATGTAAGAAAGAATGTAGGGAAACTGGACCAATTCCTAGGTCAGGCTGTGATACAGGAGTACAGGGTAACCATACCATTCTTCATCAAGGTGGGCGTGATGGGAAAGGAGGAAGTGGAAAGCAGAGGGGCAGGGTGAAGGGTAAGTCAGTTTGGACTTTAAGTATGGAATGCCAGCGCTGACATACAGGTGCAGCAGACTTTTAGCAATCAGAGGTGTATAAATATGAGAACCAAAAAGGAGGCAAAGACAAACCCCTTACATTAGGGTCTTCCTACGCACAGGTGATGACGGCACTCACTGAAGTGCATATCAGGGCAAATATGTTGCACAACGTGGGGTCAAAGAAATGAGGAAAAACTGAAGGATGAGGAAGCAGGGACAAAAGGCCAATGATTTAAACAGCATAAATTAGGTTTAGGAAGAAGAGTGGACGCTTGGCTTCAATTACCACAACAAAGTACCTCAAATAGGCTACTTATAGAAGAAAAAAAAAAAGCTGGGTTGGAGAGATGGCTCAGAGGTTAGAACAATAGCTGCTCTTCCAGAGGTCCTAAGTTCACTTCCCAGCAACCACATGGTGGCTCACAACCACCTATAATGAGATCTGATACACTCTTCTGACGTGTAGGCATGCATGACAGAACATAATACATAATAAATAAATCTTTAAAACAATTTTTTTAAAAAAAGCTTTGTACTCAGAGTTCTGGGGTTCAGAATGCTAAGACTGAACCCACTATCTAAGTCTCCTGTGCGTGTGGCATAGGATCACAGGGGTGCGACTTGGAGAGAATGCTCACATTCTGGACCACAAAACAGAAGGAGTAGGAACAGGAAGGGCACCATAATCCTTTGAGGCTGTGCTCCAATGACATAAGGACTTCTCACTGTGTCTCACAAATTAAAGGTTCATGGTACCTCCCAACAGTGCCACCTGGGGGACAATCCTTTGCACATGGACCTATGGGGGGCACACACCCAAACCACAGTGACAAGAAAACGTTTTTAAGAGGGAATGGCAAATGTTAGCTAATAAGCTGGGGCTGAGCAGTGTTCGGTGTCTTTGAGAACATGGATGGCAACAAGGACCTCGCCAGGAGCCCATCAAAGCTCCACATGCTGTGATGCCAAGATCCTTGTGTCTACTGGAGCAACTGTGACCCAGGGAGAGGGTGTCAGTGCATCCAGGGCCCAGTGAGATCTAACCCAGACAGTAAAAGTTTGTGGTAAGTTTATTTAACAAGCAGAATGGAAAACTCTTTCATATACTAAGATAACTTCTACTATCCAAAGCCCTTGAAATGATTAGATGTTTTTAACATTAACGCAGATCTAGAGACCTATGACTGGTCCCCAAGTATGCGTAAACTCAGCAATGCAGCAAGTCTAGTGCACTATAGGAGCTGTTTTTACTCCAGTCCTACCCTTAAACTCTAGATAAACCTGACGCCCAAACCACAGTTGTATCATGTTACCTATTCCTCCTAAATAAATACTACTTTGTTAACAGATACACCCCACAAACACTATAAAATTCCGTAATCAGAAGGACATCTGGGGAGCATAAAATTCTCACATTCAAACTAAACAGATCAAGACCTCAAAGGGCAAACATTCTATAGCCTCTAATGTGTTAGTTTCCTCTAACAATGTACAAAGAGCCTTATCCAGTTGAAAAATTCTTGCTAAGAATCCAAATACCAACAGATGTTATTGCAACATAGACGATGACCTTAAGTATTAAAAGAAAATAATTCATCCCATAAATTAGAAGAAAAAAAAGCCCTTTGGGCCTGTGGTTCTGCAGACCATGAAATGAAGAGTGGACTCCTGTAAGCAGGCAAATGACTATTTTTATCCAAAAAGGTCTGTGCTGGACCCAAGCAAGGCAAGCAGGCGTGAGCCATGCCAGACAGGCACTAGAGACTACTGCTGGCTTATGCTGCAAGAGAGCTGGGTTCTTCACAGCTAAGCACAACTTTGGGGCAGAAGGATGGAATCAAACGATTGTAAAGCAAGCTCAAGGTTCTGAATCAAGGCATTTGTGTGGACTACACGAGTGACCTTAAAGCCCCCCTCATATTCAAAGATGGCCTAACTACAGACGTAACTGCACAAGGGTATGGGGCTTGAAGTTAAACTGGGAATGACAGCACAGATAACTGACAACATAGAAGATTCCCATACATTTCACAATGGAGATGACCCAACCATCCTAGCAGACAGAAAGTGAAGACATGAGATTTCACAAGACAGCCTAGAATCTGGGATCATAGTAGGGTTCTTAGAGAACACCCTACATGGTATGAAGCCAGAGGGGGCAGTGAGTAGGGTTCAATATCCCCCCAAACCAATGATAGCCTCCCTTCTGTCCCTTCTACCCCTACAGTTCAGAGAAACAGAGGCCCCTCCTGTAGTCTCCTTCAGGGAGGTGTACCTTCCCTTGGGAGGAGGTGAGACAGGCAGTGGGCTCAGGCACATGGAAGATGCGCCTCTAGAATCCCTGTCCTGGATCTCAACTGAGAAAATGCCTCCACTGTGACTGGGCAGGTGGTCCTGGTGGTGTAAGAAAGCAAGCTGAGGAAGCCACAAGGATCACGCCAGTAAAAGCATACCCCTCCATGGCCTCTGCATCAGCCCCTGCCTCCAGGTTTCTGCCAGCTTCTCTCAGGGATGACTTGTGTCCTGAGAGTTCTAGGATGAAATCAACCCTTTCATCCCCAAGACACTCTTGGTCATGGTGTTTGTCACAGCGACAGAACCCTGACTAAGCCAAGCCAGCACTGAAGTAATTAGCCACAAACAGAACAGCTACCTCTTGTCAGTTTGCTGGATTCTTATAAGCTTTAGCTTCTGCTGCAGATTAGATTCACCATGGAATCAGAACACATTCTACTATTTTACCATGGGAATACTGTGAATGTAAGGGACTCAAATGATTCCACCTGTGAAAGCCTCTAGATTGTTCTGTGGAAGAAAAAGAGGGCTGGCAGGAAAAAGTGGGCCCTTTAAACGATGATTTCCCAGGTTCATCTTTCAAAGCATGAGCCAAAACCATGAGTTACATTTACACTCACCTCAGGAAGGGCCACATTTGGAGTGAGTAAAACAAAGAATCCATTCAGAGATCTCCAGGAGGCTTTTCCTTCTCAAAGGTAACAAAAGCAAGAGGACTCCAGATGGGGTGGCTTTGAGTGAATGCGGGAAATTGTCTGTATTCTGTCAATCATGTTTTAAATAAACGCGGATTGGCCAGGCAGGAAGTACAGGCGGGGAAACCAGACAGGAAGTAGAAATGATGCAATGAGAACAGGAGAAATCTGTGAAGGAGGAATCTGATTCCTCCCACTCCTGCCCAGACCACCGAAGCAGCAGAATGTGATCTACCCC